>BGPT01003064.1:32115-44794 GCA_003297045.1 Symbiodinium sp. clade C Y103 | reverse complement strand
GAGAGAGAGAATGTGAGGATGTGAAGATGTGAAGACGTGAAGATTTGAGGATGTGAAGATGTGAAGATGCGAGGATGAGGATGTGAGGATGTGAAGATGTGAAGATGTGAAGATGTGAAGATGTGAGGATGTGAGGATGTGAAGATGTGAAGATGTGAGGATGTGAGAATGTGAAGATGTGAGGATGTGAAGATGTGAAGATGTGAAGATGTGAAGATATGAAGATGTATGACANGATGTGAAGATGTGAAGATGTGAAGATGTGAAGATATGAAGATGTATGACAGACCTTCACAGTTAGAAGAACCCTTCGCTCAGACGCTCTCGGGAAATAGCAAAAGCAAAAAAACATGTGAGAGTGAAAGAGAGGGACGGTAAGAGAAGAAAAACAATATGCAGTAATGAAAATAAGGATGCAACATTAAAAACAAAAAACAAAGGGCATGGATGAGAAACAAGCAAATGACACGAAGAGAGACAAAGAGAGAAATACGGTAAAACATGCAACACGCAGAAAAAACATACAAAAGAAGGACAAAAATAAAATCAATGACATACACATACTGTAGCCCAAAAACACATTGCAAAAAAAACAACCAAAACGAGGAAAACATTAATCACACCAGATTTATGTTGACATGTCTTCAACACTGGGCGTGGGAGAAATACAAGATCAATGGGCAACATGCATTGTTGCCATCAAGGTGCATAGAACACATTTTCCTTTGAAAGGGGTCCTCAAGAGTCGTGGACCAGAATGTTTACTGTGTGAGCGCAGGGCGTGCGCACAGCGCGCACATAGCAAAAGTTCTAGGCCAGGACCATGACCCCTTAAATCTTGACGACCTCGTTTAAACAAAAGATTGTTTTAGACTGACTGCCTTTTTTTGCCAACAATTTTTGGGTAAATAATTTTTGCAGGGGTATCATAGGAGAAAAATAAAAAAACACACTGTATTATACAGTAATACTACAAAGTGGACCTTGAAAGCCACAGATCTAATAATGCCAAGGCCCAAATAACTACGCACTTGAACCGCCAGAAATGTATGAACATAAAACCCCAAACATGTGAACCTGAGGCCCAAATAACCATGGCCTTGACGTTAAGCAACCTATGCACCTGAAACCTCAGAATCTATACCATGAAACCCAAATACACACAATTGATCATATGTATATAGTTTAATCATGGATCTTCGAACCAAACCCCAGTCCATCAACCAAACCACAATCCTTGGTACCAAACCCCAGGCCTTCCATCAAACCCGTATCCTTAACGGCAAACCATAAAACCTTCAGCCAAATCCAATATCTTAGACAAACCCCATCCACCCAACCCCCGGCCGAGCAACAAACCCCTGCCCCAGAGCAAATGGCATGTCAGGCGCAGGCAAGGTCAGAACAAGAAGAAGTGATTGGTGACACCACAATTTCGGGAACCCATCCACAGCACATGTTTGGCATTTATGCCATCTTATGGGTTGCAACCCATAAATTTGGGTTGAAGAATTGCGGAGTGTTGCACAAGTAAACAATGGACAAGGGGCATCTATGAAAAAAATGATTCATACAGTTTTCATGTGTTCCAAATGCATAGGTCGCTTGGCCTCAAGGTTCATGGGTATTTGGGCCTTATGGTTCAAAACAACTAGCCTCAAGGCCCAAATATTTGCAGTTTCATGTTCATATTTTTTGGGTTTCAGGTTGTAGATTCTTGTGCGCATGTTTCAGTTGTTCATGGCTTTAAATTCCTAGATTTTCTGAGGTTTCAAACGTATAGTTTTTTGTTTCAAGTGCGTAGGTTGTTTGGCTTTAAGCTTCATGGGCATTTTGGCCTTGAGTCACAAGTTTTTTCATTGGAAAGGTCCCAACCCAGAAGGTCCCAAATGAAAATGTTTCAAAAGGTTTGGACTACCGGGATGGCTGCGAAGGAGAAAAGCATATAGGATCAGTAACTACCAATGGTATAAGGGTGGGACACGGGAGTATACGGGGTGTAGAGGGAGGTATACGGAGGTATACGGGGGTATACGGGGGTATACGGGGGTATACGGGGGTATACGGGAGTATACGGGGAAGGTATACGGGTGGTATACGGGGGTATACGGGTGGTATACGGGGGTATACGGGGGTATACGGGTGGTATACGGGGGGATACGGTTGGTATACGGGTGGTATACGGGGGTATACGGGGGTATACGGGTGGTATACGGCGGTATACGGGAGTATACGGGGAGGGTGCATAACGGTGGTGTAGGGATCGTATGGGGAGCGGTTTTCAGAACACTGCTGGATCTGAACCCGCCCAAAACAGAGTTGTTTAGATTTCTTTGGTTTGGTCACCCCAAAAGATTGACCCCACGAAACCCATCAAGAGTCCATTTCGTAGATGTTTTTTTTCGCATTGGGGAGGGGTTGGTGGGGTGAATCTTTTCGGCCCACAAGACTGCTCTCACATAAAATGGTTCTCATACTTCCCTGGTGTTGTGAGGCCCTTCTTATTGAAAACCTGCAATGGGAACTTACTCCAGTGGGACCTTCTCATTAGAAAACCTGTTTCAATGGAAAACCCCTCAAACGGGAACCTTCTCAAGTAGGCGCATTCTCATTAGGAACCTTCTCGTTGTAAGGCATCCTTTAGTGGAAGCCTCCTACTGATTACAAACCCTAAGCTTCCCATTGGAACTTCACATTGGGAACGGGGGAACCTTCTTATCAGGAAACATCTTTGTGGACACATTCTCGTACAGAACCTTCTTAAGTGGGATCTTCTCACTTAACCTTCTCAAACCTCCTCAAACCTTCTTAATGGGATTTTTCTGAAGTTGGAACATCCTTATTTGAACCCTTCTCGTGGGAACCTTCTCAAGTGGGACCCTTTCTGAGTGGAGACCGTTTCATTGGATTTTTTTGAAGTGGGACCCTTTTCAGTGAAGATCCCCCCGTTGGAAACATTTTGAAGCTGGAACCTTCTCATAAGTTTGGTTTGATTTTTGCAAAAGAAGAACAACCGCAACAAAAACTTTGCAAAAGAGAAACAACCGCAACAAAAACAAAAACACACATTCTAAAATTAAATTTCCAGGGAAGTCCTTTTGCAGTTTTGTCCAGTTCTGAAAACGGGTTCCTGAGGTTTCCAAATCCACCAGGACCTAATATATTCTCAGGCTCATAAATGTTCATGAGGTTTCCAAACCCACCAGGACCCAATTTCTTTTTGGTCCCAGCGAAGCGTGAAAAAAAGGCTAATGTATTTTTGCCTTTCAAATTTCACTTTTGCAAAAAAGAACCGGTGAGGCCTCCTCCAAATCCACTAGGAGGCGTGTTGTTTATAAAACGATACTGGCGGAGTAAAATGCGTCGTGCCTATTATCTGTGATTTCTGGTGCCTACCCTGAATTTGTTGTTAAACACATTTTGTTTCTTCAACATCAAGACATATTTTAAATTCAATTTCTGAAATATGTGTTGCCAAAACACTTCAGTTTCAAAGCCGCACTCCCAAAAACCAAACCACGCCACAAACAGATTTCATCACAATTTGATTTGAAACACACATTGTTTCCCCATCCATGCCAGTTTGCATCGATGTTGTTATTCTAAATATGCAAAAAAGAAACCAAAAAATCACTGCACCAGGAACCTATATGTGCCACCTACATACTGTTGACATTTGTGTGCTGCCTCCAAACATCCAAGTTCATATTGCAAATTTGCAAATGACAGTTTTCCTTCCTGACATTTTCTTATTCCTAGCATGTTTTTAGGATATAATTCCTAACTTAAAAAAAAGCCTCCAAAAGAGCAAAGCATGCCCCGCAAGCAAATTCCACCATGCCAAGTTTTGTTTTTTGTTTTCTATCCTCCTACAATGGTCATCCAATTCTATGTCACTTGTCTACCTATTCCATACCATGTTTTCTAAGTAGCTAACTCTGCTAGCTTTGCTAAATACTCAGAGAAAATTGAACTTGAGCTAGCCAACAAGATATTTCTTAGATACACATAGTTGAAACATACTTAACAACTATTTGCATCCAGTTGTTAGATTGGTCCATAACTAGTTGTAACAAAACCGGGATTTCAACTACGGAAACAAGTGGAACCGCTGGGCTGAAACGCTAAAAAACCCGCTCCTCGTCCTATTTTCACAGCGTCCGAACTGCTCAAAATGCTTCCAAAATTGGCTGTGCTTTTCCAAGTTCTGTAAACACTAAGAAATCATTTTGGATACATCAACAAATACTGTATGTGGTTTTAAAAAGTTGGAAAACTGGCCAAATGCTGCGAAGAAGGCAAAACAACATTGTCAAGTGGTTTCAAAAAATGCCCCTCAACCGTAAATGGATCATCGGAAAAATCACGCGAATGCCTTACAAAGACAATTTTAAAAAACAAACCGTCTTTATTTGTACTTATTTAAACACCGCTGAAAACTACATGCGATACGAAACGAAAAAACGCAGAGAATGATAGAGTTATGGAGATGAAAAAATACAAGTCGCCAGCGGTCTTATCAACTTTACTGATTCTTATCGTTTTTTATGTAGAGAAAATGATGCCGCTAAAAAAGTTATAAAAAGTTATTTTGAAGTTAGAGTTATAACTTTTGGCCTAAGTCCTAGTTATAACTCAAAGTTATAACTTTCCCAAGCACTATAGTAGAACACCACACGTTCACCACGATGTTTGGCCGTTCCTTTGACATCTTCCAAGACCTCTTATCCCATGGCGGGAATGGGTTAAACAAAGTGCAAATTCTCCCTTGTTCCGCGCCTGCACCTGGTCGAAGACCTTCCTCCTAACTGCTCATCAGTAGCATTCAGGCATTGCTGCGACCACTCCAGGTGTCAATGGATGGGATAGGAGTTCTTCCTTCAGCGCTTGACTTCATTGTGACCGTTCTTCGTGTGGGCTGATGGAGCTCGAATGGCGATGGGTTCAATGATCAATCCCTCTGGAGGAATATGGATGTTCGGTCCGATGCTCTTCCTGACACAGTAAGGCGATGATCGGTTGGTGCCGTCACTCACACCAAGCCCTAGCATCTGGATCCTCACCCTTTTGCCTTTCACCACACAAAAGTGCATGACTTTCATGAGGATCTGCATCCGGTAGCGACCTTCATCATAGTTGATCTCCCATCTTTCCTGATGTCTGTCCCAAGTTCGGAAGGGGATATGATTGCGACGTAGATGTGGAATGCCCCACACATGTTCATATGCGAGGAAGTCTTCCATCATTACCCATCCTCCATCATCACACTTCAACCATACTGTGCCGTTGTAGTCAGCCTTTCGACCAACTTGATGTCGAAGCACAGTGTTGATGTCAAAACTCAGAGCATGCTCATAGTCATCCAACCATGGAATATACTTTGGTGCAAAAATTACTCCATCATAATAGTTGCATGCAAAGAAGTAACATCCTGTCGTGGGCAAGCTGAACAAACTTGTCATGAGGACCCGCATCATGTGGCAACTTGACACGTTGGTACATCTCGACATCTCGGTTGGTTTCAGGGTAGTTGCCATAGAATTCCCCCCATGTCCACTTGTCACCACGACCTCTGAGCAGGGCCTCTTTCACGATGTGGAGAATGTCATCTTCCGAAGTGGGTCCACCTTGAGCAAGAAGATGTCCATCGATGCAGTATGAGCCGTACTCATCTTGATCGCCAACTTGACTCATGAAGAGGGGTCGATCATACATGTGTTCTGGTGGTGACTCGACTTCTTCTTCCTCTTCAGCTTCAACTTCAGTTGCCGCATCATCACCTTCTTGTGAAACATCATCAGTTGTTGCCCCATCGTGAGCTTCTCCCCCACCATCTTCAATGGTTGTTGTTGCGGTCATTGCTGATCGAATCAGTTGGAAAGCATTTTTGATGACTATTTTGTTCTCATGCTCGCATGTGTCGTGGTCACGCTCAATGCTTCCACAGTACAAGCACACATGCTTGTTTTCTGACACGTTGTAGAGTTCACCCAGTGCGTCTATCACCTGACCTCTGGCGTCACTCACTTCGTCGATCATGGCCTCATCATGTTTCTCTTCTTCCACCACTTTTGCTTCGGGCATGTCAACATCATCATCCTCTTCTTCTGGTTCTTGTTCTTGCTTCTCCTCATCGACATTGGCTTGTCCCATGTGGAGTTCATAGCGTTGGATGATGTCCGCAAGCTCTTCATCAGTCAGATAGTGTTAAGTCCACAGGGTTGCGGAAGTTCTTGATCTCATGAATGATGCCAGTCACTTCCTCCATCTCACGTGCGTCCAGCGTGCAATCAAAGGAACCCTTCCTCTTATCATTGATTGTTGATGTTGAACGTGCAGTCTGTCTGAAGAATCAGACCGCCTCTTCCAGGCTGTTGAGAAATGGTGATGGATCAAGATCATCAGGAAACACGTTCACGGCCCCCTTTGTCATTGATGCCACATCCAACAGTCCCAACCAAAATTCGACCACATCTCCTGCCTTTTCAGCTGTTGCAGTGGTTGGCCCGAAGATCTCGTTCATCTTGTTGTCATCATCAATGACCTTCGTGAGGAAATCCTTGTACAAGACGTTCCCGCAGTCCTTCATGAGGCGATAAGCTACGATACCGTCCTGCGGAGCAGGAACAGCACCGGTCGCTTGACTTGAAGGAAGAAAAGGGATGAACGTCCTGTAGACGCTGAACTGTTTGCCTCGACCGTTTTTGAATATCTCTTTGACCTGCTCCACTGGCACCCTGACCCCCCCCATGTGCGACACAGCTTTCATCAACTTTTCTCCATAAGGAAGGCCATGATTCGCCACAAAGGATGCAGCAACGTTGATGAGCCAATCCTTGAATCCAGCTCGCGGATCTTGTACTCCAGCACCGGATAGCCTCAACGCCACTTTGAGTCGGGTTGCCAGGATCATCAATGCCTGAGATTCCTGCAGTTCTGGCCCAGTCCTTTTGTACTGACTCTGATTGTTGGCGGAACAGTTGATACAAAATCTTGCGTCATCTTCCACACTCTCCAGCTCAGCAAAGGACTTTGCAAGTCTGCATCTCCTGCATAAGATGTCCGTCTCCTTCTCCAAGTTCACTGGCAGCCAGTATGCACTCATTGCGGGACGTGGGTCAAGATCGAGATTGGCGGTTTCGACGTCCATCCACTTGGCCTTCGATTGCTTCCTGGCCTTCTTGGCAAATCTGTTCGAAGCACCTATCTCACCCTCTTCTCCCACACTCCTCCAGTACTCCTCCTCTTTGCTCTTCGCGTCGCTCTTCTCCTCTGGGGTGCGGAACAAAGTTGGAGGTGAGGTGATGGTCCTCAATTTGTGAAGGCTGATGCCAGAGTACTTGGGTTGATGGGCCACCTTGTTGAGCAAATCAACTGCATCTCGGTCAGATGCACACATCAGGAAAACTCTCTGTCGGAAAAGCGTTTTCTCGATAGCTGCCCAGATGGCAGCCTTCCCTGCCGAACCTGTTGGGGTCTTTCTGAGGATTTTGCATTGGTGACCAAATTGAGAAAACATCATCCTCCACATGTTTTCAGAAGTGGAGACCAAGATGCCATAATCTCGAAGTTCAGCAGTCAAACGTCTTGCCACCTCATCGGTTCGCCCAGCGACCATGGAATCAGGGCAAATCGCAACAAACACTGGCCTCGGACATAGTTCCTCAAGGTCTTGTATCGCGGAGCAAACAAAGACATGAAAGTTTGCCTCAGCAAGTACAATGTGTGGTGGATTCGGGTTCAAGACAAATGACATGGATAACCAAACATGGATCGTGACGTTGACAAGTGTTGGGTTGTCCTTAAGATACTTCGTACTGATGAATCGAAACATCCCAGTGTCACCTTCAGATTCTTGTATCTTGAACACGACAACATTGTCCCATCCCATGTCTTGCAATCCCATCACAAAGTTGTGTGAGCCAGATGATGTGGCCACAGTGAACTGGATGTCAGTGATGAGGATGGTTGTTCCATATCTGAACTTCCCAAATAGTGTATCAGCATCTCTGGGCTTGTTTGCCTCAGGTGTGATCTCACATCCCAGGATGTTCTTGATGTCCTTCTTATACTGTCCAACATCGCTCTGGTTCACCACCTCAATGTCATGTTCTCCACACATGACCAAGAGAGCTGCAGACGTAAGATACGAACTGCTCTTTGTCCACATCTGTGTCTTGGCCAAACAATGATACATTCTGTACCATTCATCTGCGGGAATCTTGCAGGCGCTATCCTCACACACCAATCTGGTGTTCAGATGTCCAAAAGCTAAGATGCCATAGGTGGTGATCCTCCTCAAGTATTGGGCCCACCCACTGATGCCAGGCGCAAGGGCCATGGGACCCTGCATCACAGAGAGCAGGAAGCTCGGTGAGTTTGGATCACCTCCTGCTACAATCCAGTACCGTGTGGCTACATCAGTGGTTCCGTAGTCTTTGGCAATGGATTTCTCTTCCTGGTATCCCATTGGCAACATGGGGATCACCCAATCAAGGGGAGCACCGGGTGGTGTCGGCCTCGACTTTGCTTTCGGGGATGCGGGTCCAGCGGAGCTGGAACTTGCGCCGGCATCTTTCACTTCTGGTTGTGGGATGGCTTGAGGTGCCCTCATCTCAATCGGCTCTGGATCCCAGTACCCAATCAGGTCGGAGGCAGCTGGTTCACGACCATCGCCAGGCATCAATGGAACATTCCAGTTCTCAAGGTGCGTCACTCCAGAAGATCCCTGTGCGGCTTGAGTGTCCGCCAGGTTGGACAGGACATTGCTGAAGATGGAGAATGCTGTGTTCTTCTTGACGATGTCCTCATAGGCGCCGTTATCGGCCTTGAGGATCTGATAACCCCCATGGACCCACACGTCATCAGGCAGGTCAATCGCGCTCTCCACGGATCGGAGGCTATTCCTCACGTCGAAGACCAATGGCACTTGTGCTCGTGTCATCCTGAAGGTCCTCATCCATGCGTACAACAGTGTTGTTGCAACGACAAGCGCTTGTAGATGCGTGACAGCAGCTGCCCGTTCCAAAGTCAACTCGTAGCGCAATTCCATCCAGTCCTTGAGGACGTCCTGAATGATGATCTGATTCTTGGCATTGTCACGATGGCGGTGATTGTGTCTTCTCAAGGCATAACCAAGGTAGTTGAGCTGGGATCTGCCACCATTGATCAAGTACTTGATGTTCTCGATCTTGGCATCGGTCAGTACTTCCAACTCAGCAGGTTTGTTGCTCCAATGCGTCTTGATGACTTCGTTGAAGAACACACTGCCAATGCGAATGTGTCTTGGATGACATACTCCCGAGCCTTTCCAATGTCGTTGTAGTCGTCTTGTGCAGTAGTGCTTTCGCGGTGGTGTCTTCAATGAGCTTTGGAAACTGATCCTTGAGAATGGACCACAATTCATCTGCTCGAACGCTGCATTCATATGATCCGAAGAGGTGGTACAAATCCTGTCGTTCATCATTGTTCCGGTAGTCGTTGATGAAAGACTTGATGATCCTTGCCGCCGATCCTACGTACCGATCAGCCATCATCTCGAGTACCTCTTGGACCTTGCATTCACGGAACACTCTTGCCAACAATGAAATGGCATGCAGGATGCTGTCTGCGTAGTTTCGCCTGGAAACGAAAGCTAGAGACGCCACTCTCACCACCGGGATCTTCACTCTAGTGATCCACTTTTCGATGCCGGCATCTGGGCATGGTGGTCCACCTTGTCCGAAGATTGTGAAGCGTGGTGGTAGCTGAGCGGTGATCTCTCTCTTCTTGATCTCCTCCAGGACGGCATACATCGCCCGGACAGCTCGTGCTCCTTGGACAAAGAGTCTTCCCTTCGTCCGTCGCCATGTCTGCGATCACGCCACGGCCGTTAGCTTCCGGTTGACATCTGGGTGCTAAAAGCTCCGCTGCCATTTGCTCTAACCCTATCAGCACATTGGCTGCCGAAAGCTCCACAGCCACTTGCTCTTGAACCATGTTGTCACATTGGTTGACAAAAGCTTGCTGCTCTTAACCATGTTGTCATATTGGTCCTGGGACCACTTCCATAACCACAGCATGGCCTAAAAAAATGAGCCTTGCCCAAAAAGGTTCTTCGAGTGATCCCCGCCTTGACACATGCTCTGACAAAGTTTCTGACATCTGACATACCATCTAGAAGTAAAAATACATGAATATACAGAACATATATATAAATTCGAACATTCTATTTGACATTTTTTCTGGCATATACTCTGAAGTCTTCTCAAAGTCTATCCGGCATGTATTTTGACATACTTTTTGGCATTGCACTCTTTCTTTCTGGCATGCTATCTGGCATCTCTTCTGGCATTCTGCCTGGCATTCTTTGTCACATGTTTCCTGACATTCTTTCTGGCATGCTATCTGGCATCTCTTTTGGCATTCTATCTTAAGATCTGGCGCTCGCAGTTGAGGTCCGGCAGTGCCCAAGCTTGCGATAAGGAATGACATCTTTGTTAAGATCTAGAGGCCATCACCTGGCAGGTGAGGAAATAAAATCAGAGACTCTGACATACTATATACTGTTTTATGGGGTTTTGTTTTCCGGTGAGATTAAAAAAACGCAGTGCCTTCTGAAGGTGCTCCAGTCAACATGTGACCACGCATGTTTCACGCGACCCGGTTTTTTTGGTATGATATCCAAGTTGGCCATCAGAAGGAAAAAAATCATGTTTTACCCATGAGATGTTTGGGCAAGCCAGAGACGTGACCTCAAATGGTATCTAGATTTTTTGAAGGGTCGGCCCGGCAATTTTTCAAACCAAATCTTGTGAGCTGTACTCAACATTAAGCACAACAATTGGCAAACATCAATGTTTGGAGACACATTCAAACACATCTAAGTGTATATATGATATATGCGGATGTACCTGGATGGGAAATCCAAATAATTCCAACTTTTGGTATATGCGGATATACCTGGATGGGAAGTCCATATAAACCTCATCTTTTTTTAAAGACTGCATGGCAATTCATTCTATTGCCATGCAATAGGATTTTTTCATCACATCACCGGCTCCCGCCATTGGGTTCGCCTGTGGTTGTGGCGGCCACCTCAGGGTGGCAGGAAATGGAATCTGGCGGAAGGAAACCCCCCTGGAAACATATGTAGGATGCTGGTGTATTAACATAAGATATATATATATATATTGCCTTACTTATCTGTGAATATGTATATTATATACACATATTTGCCTCTCTGATATGTATACATGTATATGTACATGTATATATACACATGCGTATATATGTGCAATATTATTATTATTATATATATATATATATGTAGTTGTATATGTCTATATATATATGTGTGGATATATGCACTTATGTGTGAATATATGTATACAAGTAAATGTGCATATATGTATATATGTTTCAATGTAAGAATGGATTTGAATATACATATATATATATGCAAATATGTGGATATATGCAAATGTATGTGTATATGTAAATAATTATTGATATCTTCACATGTGTGTATATGTAAATGTATGTATATGCATGTCTATGTATATGCGTGTTTTGCATGTTTGTGTATGTAAATCTGTTTGTATGTATGTATGTACATATGTATGTATGTATGTATGCATGTATGTATATGCATATATGTGTATATATGGCTATCTGTGTAGATGTGTATATGTACATGTATATAAATATCAATCTGTTGATATGTATATGTACATCCCAAATCTACCCACAACCGGGCCGGTTTTTTTTGAAGGGAGTCCCCAAATTTGTGGATTATAATAGGTTGGGGTTGTCCATATTTGTCTTGATTGTGGATAGCTAATTCCTTGAGATCTCGTGTATTCTCCTGATTCAAACCAACCCTGGTTTGATTTGTCATCATTCGTAATCATGGTAGTGATCAGTTCTTGGTTTATGTATTTCCCCTACAAATCATGACCACAGAAAAGATGACCCCGTGTTTTATTTATGATTTCACAGATTATATATATATGGTTTTAAGTTGAAATGATTCCCATGATTTTGGGGTCCTGGTTTATAAGTTGAAAGATTCCCATTGTATTTTCGGGTTCTGCGCGCTCTCCCCATGGGCCATGGGGTTGTTGCAACAATGAAACTCACGAGGCCATGACCTCGTCGAATCTTCTTCTTCTGACCAGAAGGCATTTGGGGGTCTTCGGGCCTCAGAGCAGGCAGTTGCGGGGAAAGATCATGATCCTATTTTTAATTTGTAATCTGATCTAGATTTCATCACAAGCCAATCTCCAAGATTTTTTTCACAGAGCGCTGATGCCAATTTCCCCTTGGCTCTTCGCATATCTTAAGATGATCCAAGATGTGTACCCTGAGTCTCCGAAATTAGTAAATTTACTTCCCAAAAAAAATAGGTAAATTTTGGGATTTAGGTCGAAAAAATTAGGTAGAAATTTACTTTTCAACCTAAGTAAATTTCATTTACTTACTACCTAAATCAATTTACTTCCTACCTAAATCAATTTACTTACTACCTAAATCAATTTACTTATATACCTAAATTTTTTGCCTTTTTTTTTGGATATAAAAATGGATGTATTTCAGCATGTTTTTCCTCACTTTGTCATTGTTTTCTGATTTTTTTCTCTATGATTTGTTCCATTTTCAGTGTAGTCTAGTGCTCACAATATAGGATTTGGATGTGGGT
>BGPT01003064.1:5953-29461 GCA_003297045.1 Symbiodinium sp. clade C Y103 | reverse complement strand
TACTTTTAGGTTAAAAAGTAAATTTTTTCGACCTAAATTCTTCGATTTACGTAAATCTCCACCTAAAGTAAATTTACTAATTTCGGAGACTCAGGGTAACACAAGCCCAAAAAGTGCGCTGGGAATCCATCGCATAATGGCAAACGACAAATCTTTGAAAAACAAAAATGTTCTTTGACACATGAACTCTTTTATTGCACTGGTGACTCCTTGACTGGTTCATGCTATCATTTCTGGATCCCAGCACGGCCTGCCATCAAGTCGGCACGAACTTGGCTTTCCATCCAAGCTTTGCACGCTAGCTTGCGCCTTTCATTTGAAGGGGGCAAGTTGGAATCCTTGATCCATTGGCTAATGAAAGAATCTTTTGCTTTTGCAAGATTCTGGGGACGGTCTGTAGAAGAAGAAGCCTCCTCAGATTTCTGCGGCCGGGGAACCCCCTTACTGACCCATTTTTTGTGCCAGTTGTTGCTGTTCGAGCGATGCTTCTCCGTAGTCTTGTATTCACGAGGCTTGTTCTCGCCATCAACTCGGGCATCATCATTGGGAACAGAAGGGGCCACTGAGGTAGGACTTTCACTATGGACCACATCATTCCCCGAAGAACCACCATCCTCATTCGATTTGATATCCAAAGCGGGCTCACCAGGAATAAGATTCTCCATAGGGCAATCTCCCTCATCCGGTTTGTCATCCTCAAAGATGTCAACATCAAGGGAATCCCCCGCAACACCCTCATCCGATTTCAAATGGGGCTCAACGGGAATCTCATCATTCTCAAAGCTCTTGGGGCTAGATCCACTGTCATCACCCAACCCACATGCTGCAGCATCAAATTGAAGCTTCCGCTTCAACGTGCCAGGCACCGAATCATCAGATGGCTCAAGGCCAGCTGGGGGTTCCGACGGAACACCATCCACCAATTGATCATAAGTCTCCTGATCAATTTCAGTGGGCGCATTGTCGGGGGATGCGGCGCCTTTAGCATTTTTCGGCGTCACCGGGCAGTTGGGGCTAAACTCTGTACCGAACCTGGTCTTGGTAGCATCCGGACTGGATTGACCGACCAAGTACCTTAGATGGAATATGAGTGTGCTGATGGCTTGGTTACAGCCAATAAGAAATTCAAACCCATCTTCAGGAATCTGATAGTTGTTGTCTGTGATTATATTTAGATCCAATATGATTAGACCCAATATGATCCCATTAGATCCTTCAATTGGTCCAAAATGGTTTCTACTTTTTTTGACCCAACCATCCTTCCCCCCAAAATGGGCCCCTTCTCATGGTTTTTGGAAGAAAAGACATACACCCACTTGGGGCTTATTACATGGTGTGGATTTATTTTGAAGGGGGCCCATCAGGAAAAACCAAGACCCTGCTTCGAGGACGACTCAATGAACAACTCGGCCGGCTCGACAGGCTGGGCAAGTGCGGCTGGAGAAGTCTTCGTTGCAAAGACGCTCTCTGACCGTGGCCGTGGGCAGTCATGGATGACTTGGAACATGGGTGGAGCATCATAAGCCTTACGGGGTCTTTTGCTGAACAATCCACCATGGGACTGGTCACGAATCTCATATTCCATCAATTCATCATCGATAACAATCTGCGTGGACACTGAGGACATGGCGACCAGAAAGGTTAAGGGTTGATCAGGTAGAGCTTGAGATCACAATTAGCCACTTGGAATACACAATTTTGCATTGCCAAACTTTTGAAAGCAAGATCTGATCATGGGAAGCTAAGCCCATCATTTGTTTTTACCCAATGTAGCTCGTAGCGCACGGTCGATAGATCTCAAATGGGCTGGCATGCCATGTCAAGAACTGAGATTGGCCTCATTGGCAGACAGTGAGGCATACACCTTCTGTTGAAGCAACCAGGTGTATCTAGGACCCCAAAAGTGTTTCTCATCAGATGATACGTTTCCAAATCAAATATGTTGCATAAAGTTTGATGAATTTAAGTCATTCCCAAATCATGAGAAGTTTTGAATTCACAAGTCGGAGAAACACAGGAAATTGATCACACAATGCGCTGACAACTGTCTTTAGACAGCTTCAAATCCGTGGGCAAGAACCACAGCGGTTTCGCTGCAGCCACGACCTTTTCACTTGGGTAAAGCCTGATCCTCCACACCTGAGATGTTTGGATCTTGCATGGTGAAATTTTTGGAATCCAAGTAACATCATATTCTGATCAATTTTTGTTCATTACGCCTCAACATACTGTTGATATGATCATTAGATATATACATAATGCCATTGAGGTGTGGGGTCTCTACAGATATCATATGATATTAAATATATTTCCACATAGTATACATACGGTCACCAAACCCCCAAACCCCATAGTTTGGAACCTTGGTGATGTGAACCAATCAAATCTTAATTGGATACAAAACAATCGGAGCAAAATGTTGTTTTCTTGATAATCTAGTGGCAAGCACCAAGGGGGACCCTTTCAATGCCGAGTACAAGAAGTGGGACGCGATGTTCGCACCCTTCAAGTTCTTTGCTTGGATAACCTGCGGCCTCCACATCAATGCGCTCGCTTCATCAGGTGAGATGTTGAAGGAATCCGGAGCCTTTCCTTGCTGCACGGCCGGTGGTCGAGCACAGGCGTGACCGCCGACTGTGTAATCCACCAAGCCTCCCGATTCGATCTTCTGAAGGATAGAGCGGAGGGATGACAAAGGATTGTCTGTCCCATTCTCCTGCAATCCACACAGATTAAGTGGGTTGGCAGTGACATTTGTTCCAAAACCCATTGGCAACTTGATTTTTATCAACTATCAATGACCACTTAGATCAATGACTTATTGAATGTATTCCAAAACAAACATATGATGTTCTTTGGGAAACCATCTCCTCAAAGACACAAGCTTGTTCGTCAGAAGTGAACTGGCATGGGATGGCACGATCTGGACTGTTGGTAGCAAACTTCGTGGCCTTTTCACCAGTAAGCCAACTTCCAGCAGATCTGGGCATCAGCTGCCTTGATGTGAAGGGGTTCCTTTGCCACGATGTACAACTGGGGCCCAGGGCACAAGAAGAATGAACTGGTAGAGGAAGCTCCAGCCATTTCGGTGATGTCAGCCCCGAACTTTTCCCGAAGTTTTTCCACCGTTTGAGGGCTCCCTGGGAAAGCACTTTTCCAGTCAAATCCCGGTTCCAGCTTCACTTCCTCTTTGACTTGCGCATCCGACGGAGGTGGAGAGCTGCCATTCTGATTTCCACTTCCTTGAGGCTGGGGTGATGGCGCAGGGTCGGGTTGCACTGCCACACCCCAATCTTTGTCGAACTTGACAATGATCTCACGCCATTCCGGGCCATAGATGGGACACTGCAAGAAGTGCTTTCTGATGTCTGTAGGGATCACCAGGCGGCCATTGCTGAATTGACACAATTTCAAATCAGGGGTCGTAGGCGATTTTGGCATGTCATCAGCCGGCACATCTTTCTTGTAGCGCTGCTGCTGCTTGTCCATGGGGGATTGCCCAGCTTTCCAAGCCTGACAAGGGTCTAAAATTCTGAGGAATTCCAATAACATGGCATAACTATATAGAATTTTTGTTGAAACCAGGACTGTCCATTACCGGGGCCCAACTTCAAGAATCAAATCAATTTTGAACATGGATTAGAGCATGCAAATGCACACAACATATTTTGAACACAATGAATTTCAAACGGTCTATTTTGACCCCTCTTATGTATTTCAACCAGGGGCTAAATTAAAAACCACCTTGATGTTTCAGCCAGTGTCCTGAAGCAAATGGTTCTTGACCACATCCTTGGAAGATTTGAAAGAAGCCTCTCCAGTGCTGGATCCAGTGACCCACATGCCATGCTGAAGCCCCGCCAACTCCACGCACCCGTCATATGACGTTGGGTGGATCAAAACCGTGGCAAAGTTGTTCTTCACACCACCTAGTAGGAGGATGTTTGACCAGAAATCCAATATCAAGAAATAGCGAAACAAAATCTATCAAAATCTAATAATATACTTTATCTATTTTTACTGACCAAGGGTCTTACCAACAAAAGCATTTGAGACTTTCTAATGCAGTTTGATCAGGGTACTCATCAAGCTCTTCAACACCGAGTGTGGTACGGCAACTCCACCTAACCATTGTGCAGTCTCCTGCAAGTCCGTTAGGTTTCTCCTTTCGCAATGACTCAGCATCACGTCGCCAGGCACAACGAAATCCTTTTCCGCGATTGCAGAAGGGAAATCCTGGAGAACTTGTCTGGTCCACAAGGCGCTCGAGCAAAACCTTGGGGAGTGGAGACCATTGACCATGCTGGCTTGATCTTGGGTAATCAAGAAAATTCGAGAATATTAACACATTAATAACTCAATATTTCAGGGTATAATCTGATATAGGGGTCCCCTATTGATGAGATTTAGCCAACACAAACTGATACCAAGCAACGTGTTGGTTTGGTGCTCAGATTCTGGGGTGCCCCTCACAGTCCGATGCACTGTTCCCCGGAGTGGAAGTGTTGAATCCGGCACTCCTAGGTAGGACATGTATGCCCCCGGCATTTCCCTGTTTTTGTGAAGATCTGCAAGGTTGATGTTGACCGTGAACGGTCTCAGTTCAATCTTGTGGTTCTGGAGTTTGTCCTCCAACTTCCTGACATCGAAGATATGGTTCGAAACAGCACGGAGGTTATATAATCAGAAAATTGATGAAAATTGATTTGAAACCGTTTGGGTGCAAGAAATTGTTTTTTGAAACCTTGCCTGATGTCCTTTCGAAGGGAACCACCAGAGTCAGCCCCAACCAGCAAGGGCGGGATGAGAACCATGACACTTCCTTAGATACGGAAGACTCTACCTAATCCTGGTTTGAATGCAGCTAGTCTGAAACAGATTGAAAAAAACATTTTTTGGATATGGTATGATGGCTGTAACAGATTTCACAAATCAATAGATTGACTTTTGGATATGGTTTTGCTTTCATTTTTTTGTTCTGGAAAAAAACTGAAAATCTGATGAAGGGCTGCACAGACACGGGATGGAGCTCGGAAAAGAATCTTCTCGGCCATCTCACCCAAAGCATTGATGTTGGTCTGAGACAGAACTCCCAGTTTGGTGCAATCCACGTAGAGGATGGTGTCGATTTCATGGACAGAAACCTCAAAGGGTAGTATAAGAGTTAGTATAAGCCACTTTGTGGGAACCCCTTTTCTGTTGTTTTGTCCATAAGACCCCATTTCAAACATTAAATTTGTGGAGCACCAGAAATCTTTGTATATAACTAAATGTGTGTGTATATAGATCCATATCCATAGTTCTCATCATGATCATAAATATCTATGTACATATATCTGAATGTATATTGGTTTATATATATATATTGATATTAACAGACCCGGGTTAAATATATTCACACCTATCTACCTGCGTACCTATCTATGTGTAATCTGGGCACTCTATTCTTCAAAAACCGTTTTTCTTTTCAAAAACCCGAGCCTTGCTTGCCAAAGAAGCTGAGCGATACAAGTTGTCCAGCTTGGGATCGAAGCCGCTCTTGTCAGTCAGCAAAGACACGCGGCAAGATCGCTCCATGTAGGCCTCACACAACCTGGCCATGTGCAAAAAGGGCAAAATCAAAATTAGTTCCTCTTTTTCATTTCGCCCAAAAAGAAACATATTTTCAAAAACCAAAAATAGTTGGCTTTGGCTGGAAACTGTTTTCCCGCTTCCAGCTGGGACTTCTCATGCATCACCTTGACAACATGAGATCGTCGTGTTGCTTCCTCCTTGGCACTGTTGAACTGGCACATTGACGACGTGTCCTGAGCAAGTTTCGCTCTGACCTCCCGGAATCGGGCCGCCTGGGCCTCCTCTTCCAACTCCATGAGTTCGCTGGCTGTGTGGACTTTCACCGGCGTGGCTGGCGGTTCCACGAGATCACACCACAGTCCCAAGTGCTGCAACTTCCAAGTTGACAACTTCGCAGTCACTGCCGCTTCAACCTCTGACATGTAGTCCCTGAATGGCTCAAAGATCTAACCTAAAAGGAACATAAGAAAAACACATGCATTCAAAAAACAAAAATGATAAAGAAAATATGCTACTACTTTTTCCCCAAGAAGAAAATAGACTGCTCCCCCAATTCAAAAACAAGATGCTTCTGGAAGAAAGCTTTCATCAATGCTGCCTCCTTGTCGCTGTTCCAGCTGCTGAGCTCACGTGCTTCATCAAGGACACTGGAATACATCGCTGCCAAATCGCAATGTGTGTCAAAGACCTGGGGAGACCATCGCATTCTTGGTTTCGATGATGTCCTCAATCTCCTTCCAGCCTCTGTGTAAGCATGGATCACCAGCTTGAAGTGCATCACTTGCGATTGATCCGTCATCGTCAGGGCTTTCCTCAAAGCTGGTGGGCATCCACTGGCTTTCGGGGTTGCACCCACCATCCATCGGTTCCCACGAAGTTGCTCTGTGCTAAAAGCGCAGTAAGCCCACTTCACATGATCTGTGTGTCGTTGCAGCACATGACGTGCTTCCTGAGATTGGTGTCTCCAAAATCAAATTCAAAAAAGGTTTGGCTCTGGTCTTTGTGGCTTTTTTCAAAACTTTTTTGAAAAACACTTCAAACTTTCCCCAATGAAATTGAGTGGCAGCACAAGTGCCAGAAATCATGTTGATCACCGACTTGGTTTTCTCTTCGTCGAGCCTATGCTTGGCGGTGAGCTCTGGTGATTCGTGAAATTCTGCGATCACTGCCCTCACCCTGTCCTCGGTGGAGGTTCCCGGAGGATGGCGACCAGCTGCAGCATGTGCTTCCATGATTCTGGAGAAGCGTAGTGCCAACTGCAAGCAGTTGGGAGCCTGGCGCTCGCTGCCGCGGTAGGAAAGCGACAAGTTGCGGTAGGACTTGGTTGCGTAGTCCATGTTCAGGTTCATCTTGGCTTGAATGTGAGAACACCAAAAAAAGCCATCCTCTCCAAAAACCAAAAAAAAGAAAAGTATACCGAATAAAATGAGGCCAACATCCATCAAGTCACAAGGCACGGCAACATCCATGCCTTGTCCAAGACCTTGTGCATGGGTTTCAATTGCTCTTGGCATGCAGGATCGGCCAAGTCCAGCTCGGAAGCTGCGATCAAAAACAAAGCCGTGACAGATGCCCTTGTCCAGCCCTTCACCACATCTATGGAAGCCGTCTTGCAAGGCCATGACGTAGCTGCAGGGAACTAAATTCAACTTGAAATTAGTTTGATCTTGACACGTTTAACCCAAACTTCTTGAAAGTAGTTTGATCTTGACATTTTTTACCCAAACTTTTTGAAAGTTGAACTTGGTGTCTTGTTCTTTTAAAATAAGCTGCGCCTCCATTTGTTTCTGCAGAACAATCCAAGGGCTCACGGCCCATATCCAGACCACCAAAGAGGATGGACTCAGCAGTCTGAACCCAATCAGCAATCACCGGCATGCCATCCTCAGGCTTGTCGAACCTAAGTAGTATCCAAGTGGGAAAGTGATGTGTTTTTTTGGTGCTTTGGCATCCTAAAACAAAGTAATAACTATAAGTACATATTTATGTGTATATATGTATACATATCAAGTCATGAATATATAGCAACCTAAACTGAATCAATCTAATTCCCATCAAAAGTTTCTTGGCCGGTATGTCAAATTCTGGGAAAGGGATCACGCAAAAAATATTCCTTTTCATATCTCAGATGCTTCAAGCACACGATGGGACATTTCACGGTTTCACCAGACATCGATGGATCCATGTCCTGAATTTTGGCCACGGTGATTTAAAGTAATTAATGTTGAACAATTCCATTGGCCTAATCTCCCCCCAAATAAAAAAATCTATATTCTTCAACAAGGGTCTTGACCCGGTGGCTTGAACAGGTACGGCATGCCCCGATGCTGGGCGTAGTCTTGGTACCATGATTCTAAATTTGCACAACGCAGGACCACATCTTCATCCCCCAAATGCTCCAAGACCAAAGATGCGGGATGAGCACCATCGCTGTTTTCCTCCTCACCCTTGAAGGACCGCAGGTATTCATACAGCTCCTGGGAAACTGTTTTGCAACAAATTCATTCCATAGTTTTTTTGGAGAAATATATATAAATGGTTTGCCCACCATCTTTTCTACCCACCATACTTGAACAAAACATAATACTTTAAAAAAATGTTTCACCAACATATGTCATATGATGAATACATTCCCCCTGATCACCCAGTTGATTACCCTGAAACCCATCCTTGACAAAAGAGACATCACCATCCATCTTGGCAAACTGTTTGTCATAAGCCGCGCATGGCTTCTTAGCAGGTGCTGGTCCGGAATCCCCTGCCTGGCCCTTGGCTGAACGCTCCTCCGCCTTTGCTTTGAAGGGAAGAAGCTTTGCACCCGACATCTTTCCCCTAGATCCTGATGCTTGAAATGGTAAAAAAAGCTACAGGTAGTACATCAAGTGCATCGATTCTTGATTGAAATTTCTAACATGGAATCAGTCGTCTGGTGGCCGACCAGTCCATCGAAAACCTATATCATGCCAGGGTGATGCTCAATCCCATTTTTTAATTTTGGATTTCAGATTTGAACATATCCCCCCCAAACATATGGTTTTCAATGGTCTCGTGGCCCACCGGACCATCGATCTTTCTATTGGGTTCGTAGGCCAAAGTCAATGCACCTAGTGTTCTGGCTGGTAGGTGTTTGAAGTTTTCAATCGTCTGGTGGCCCACCGGACCATCGAAACTTTGATTTGGTCACCACAAAACCCCTGGGTGCATCGATAGTTAGAGCAAGGCAAACTGGTGACTGGGCCGGTGCATCGACAAACTGTGGGAGAGGTTTGAAAATATGTAAAGTGCATCGATAAGTTGGTTCTGAACAATGGGTAAAAGTGCATCGAAAATTTAAATTGTCATCCTTCAAATCCCAAAGTGCATCGATTATTGTGTTCTGGGATCTTTAGGTGCATCGAAAATTTGGATACCACCCCCCAAGTGCATCGAAAAACCAAGATTGCTATCCTGAAATCTATGAAAGTGCATCGAAATAGATGAAAGATTATGTTGGCCACTCCTCAGTGTGTTAGCACAAAATATCAATTTCCCAACCAATTTTTTGTAAGTATGGCTTGGGGCTGAGATTTGAAATTGCATCATAGCCAACCACCCATTCCACCCAAACTTGAATGACTGCATGGGTTGGATCCCTCATTTTTTGGGCGATCGCTTTGAAAGTACTTTCCATCTATTGTCTACTGAAAACGGCCCTCAGGGGCACTGAAGGGGCCAGTGCATTGAGCACCGCTTGATGCAACACAACCTGAGGCTGGCCCGGTGGTGGTGGAGCACCAGCTGGTGAACTGAGCCATGGTAAGGGAACCAAGTCAGCGTCCCGCCAGAATCTGTTGTGAATCAGTCCCTGAAGATATTCAATACTCCTTTGGTATCGACGGCCATAGGCATACTCAACAGCAGTGGCAAGTTTCTGCCATTCATTCGCAGAAGCTGGCCTGTGGTTGTTCTCTCTCCTTAGCTACTCTGATTGGTGGTATTTCTTTTGTGGGATTGACACTCCTACAAGTTGGCACCCCTGAAGGCCGCCCCAAATTCAATAGATCTTTCCTTTGTGGGTACCAAGACAAATGTAACAAATAAAAAATCTGTCATGTTCAACAAGTATCTTTGTATCCGGGACCAGTGAAAAGTTGGAAGCACGAGACTCCTTCATCACCAACAATGGTTCTTGTGCAAGTGCTGTATCACAGATGTACTTTTTGACAAACAGGATTACATCCCCATCGTACGCCGGTTCCCGTGATGAACCCGAGTTGATTGATCGCGCCAATGAAGCTGGCACATCTTCAGGGTTTTCACTAAGCCGATTGACCCATATGTTTCGTCCATTGCCCACAAACAGTGATGGCTGTCTATATCAGAAACCGAAACCTTAAAATCAAACAAAAACAGGTCTTCATCCAATATATATATATATATACATATTTCTATATTTAATATAATTTGTTGGTTCCCCTATTTGTTTTCCCCATGAGTGGAGTGGAGTTTGGAGGTATTCCCACCAATTTCCCATTAAGTAAATTTTTGAAGCCAATCTACCCCCCTTAAAATCACAGTGAATGGACCTCATAATATTTCTTCCTTTGGGGCACCACCGGGTATTAAACAGTAGACTCCCATATGTAACCTCGACGTCGCATGGCTAAAAACAGGTGGTTGCCATCCTCATCCTTCAGCAAACCACCTTCCAACTTCACACCCAAAGATGGTAGGTGATTGCGCCAATCACGGAGCATCGAGTTTCCTGACACTTACCTGGGTGCTAGGTCCAATCCAATCCTTGATGCTGGGTTTCGCAAGCTCATGAGAAATGGCAGCTGCCACATCATCGGGATCTTGTAGCGAAGCTTCATGCCCAATTCTCCGACTTATAATTCCCCAAAGCTGATCTTAGTTCCGACTGACAATTCCCCAAAGCTGATCTTAGTTCCGACTGACGATTCCCCAAAGCTGATCTTAGTTCTGACTTATAATTCACCAAAGCCTATCATTTGCACACAAAAGTTCAGGGTCAGATTCTTGGTGTTAAGTGACAGAAAAGGAACAACTAGAAAATGTCATGTTGAGATCGATCTAGTCACCCACACGGCAATGCGTGTGGCTTTTTCGAAGAAATGCCATGCAGGTCAACTTCATTCGATATTGCGCAGTCAACATGTGTAGCCACGTCATGCAAAACTGGTTTTTGCTCTCACGTACCGTGTTGCCGGCCTATGATGGATTCAACAGAGATGTGTGTTTTAGTGATTTTCAACCCATTATTGCCTATCAAAATCCCCGTCTTGTTTGGGTTGAACATCATAAAGTTGATAACCTGAATTCACATCGAGTCACATTCACGACCAACATTGTTGGTCGTGCCCGACCTTCCTCATCTGCCCGCCTCATTACCTGATTGAGTGAAACCAACTGTTTTGAAAAAATGTTCCCACATACATCCACATACATGTACGTTAAATTTATGGGACCCCCATGCCAGAAGCAGAAAACTCTCCATGGCGATTGCTGATATGGACAAGTTACATCTTCAAGGGTGGCTGATTAATATCTCTATGACTGCAGAACTATCATGTTTCGCCACGTCATACATCAAGAAGATATTCAGCTGATGCCCGAAAGCCCAGGCTCCATGGACTTTCAGTCGAGGCCTTTCATGCTTTGCCCTGAGCCGGACAGAACCGGTTTGGAGGAAAGTGGGAACTGGTGTTTGAACCCGAAATTATTTTTGTAAGGCCAAGAAATGGTGGAAACATTTTGCTTTCAATTCCTCCAAAATACACTGATGCACTAGCACGAAAGTCTGGATGGCGGGGCAATGAGAATTTTGCTTGGTCAAGCCCATCTGTGGCGATGTACACGACTTCACAATTAGGCTCTGAAGACTGACTTTGTAACATCCATAAGCATGTGCGATCAGAATACTGTGAGTGAAGGTGTTGGCGATACTGTTTCAGGATTTCCAACTTTGCCTCCATCCCATACGATTTGTCAGAAAGCTGCTGCTTCAACACAGTGCACACTTCGCACGAAGTGAAAAGGCTCTTGGACCGGAATCTCAATATGTCCGACCAACGACGTTTGTACACGTCATTGAATGTCCCATACCTCATGGTTTTTTTGCGGGTCTTTAGATTTTAACAACAGTGCCTGCTGACCTAGGGACCCAAACAGAAACGATAATGCCAGAGCCTTGTCCGGGAGGATGTCAGAAATCTCGACCGAGTTTTTGAGACATAGATCAAAAAAGATCCATTTAGCACAATAGTTTGCAGATATGTCAGACAGAATGTCAGAATAGATGAGAGGTTCTTATGCCAGAGTGCCAGATAGCATGTCAGAAAGATTGTCAGGAAGAATGTGAGAGAGAATGTCAGAGTAAATGTCAGAAAGAATGTCAGCATGTATGCCAGAATATAGATGCCAGAATATATGCCAGAAAGAAAGAATGTCAGATAGAATGTCAGCAAATATATATATATATATATATATATATATAGGTTTAATGATATATACATATATACAAATATTTATATATATATAGATTTTTTTTTTAAGAAAATAGGGATTGAAAGCAATTAAACTATGAGGGAAGACCAGTATGTGAATCATCAGGAACCGGGGTAGGTGGGAAAAAAGAACTTGATGTATGAACACCAAGATACGAAACAGAGTGGCATCCCAACATGGCCTGAGTTGACTTGTAATGTTCGAATAAATCCATAACAGTTCCTGGAGGAAGGTACTTCCGAACTAGCTGGTTGTGGGGCAACAGGGTTGTCTTGCAGTCCTGAGTTGTTAGCCACTCCCGGAGCTCTTCCTTAATCTCAACATCAGATTGGATTTCCTCCCAATCGCTCGGTACTTCATCATCTAGATCTTTTTTCGATGAGAAGCACGTCCTCGCCGGACGAACCTGAGTGATGATCAAAAAATCGGACATGGCTGGTACATACCTTTTTGATCTTCATAATATATATATATATATATGCATGTATATAAATATCTTTATTACATGTACAGATATTATATGTGTATAATGAATGTATAAAACATCAACCAGATCCCACACCGATAATGTGACAGTTTGGATATTCAACAGATCATTTTTTAGTGGGCAGGTATCGCTTGGTATATGTGTGAATGTGTGAAATATCTGTTGAATATATCAACACTTTCTGTTGTTGAATCAAGACACTCATCGGGAAGGGTTTCTGCTATGGCATCATAGCACACTTGCAGGAACCCATCTACTGTCCAAGTCCCTGGTTTGCTACAGTGCTCCTTTCTCCCGTACCTCAGGTCTGGGGCTCCACCAGCTTTCTTCTCCAATCTGGAACCGCCAACGCCCAGCAGAGAGGCGAGACATTTGAATCCGACTGGCTTGTCAAGCAGGGTGCATGTAGTGCGGCCACTCCCAGATGTTGTTGAGATTTCCACCTTAGTCCAAAACAATTGAAAGAAACATTGTTTGAAAATGTTTGGACGATACACAAGACTTTGACTCACTCATTCCAGTTGCGTGCAGGGAAAAGGGGACACTAAGATTAGATTTGATTTCCAAAAGATGACATGGCCTGTCTGGATTCCAGGAGGAGTATCGACTACAGTACAACAGCCACTTCAGTGCACAGCAAGGCGCGATAGAGTCCTGGTCTTGCTTGCTGAGATCCCAGAATTGTTGAAGAAAAGGCTGCAATTCCTTCGATCCCAAGAACTGCTTGAAGCACCGTTTTTTGGCACCTAGGACAGATTTGACATAATCTGACAAAATTTCAAAAAATTAATTGGGGTGGGCTCACCATCAAAGTTGGAAGTATGTGTAAACCAAGGTAGATGCAAACAGAGGCACATAAGCATTGAGTTGCGTCAACCAACTTCTGCACTCTTGTTGGGTCAACACCGTTCCGTTGGTAAAATCCTTTGGACTTGTGTCTCGCATACACAGCTTCTGAAGCCCGTTTGCTATTGTCATAGGCACGTTTCTGTTTGACAGCTGCTTCATCATCCACGTTTTCTCTCCAAAAGGTTGCCTTTTTGAATGTGGATACTGAGTTCCACCCAAAGGAAAAAACACTTTCTTGTTTGACATCAAAGTTGTCATCCATTTCTTCACCACTCGATGGATAGGACTCCTCATCCCCCTCATCCCCAAATAGTGTGGCCTTTTTCAAAGGACGGACTGGGTCAACCTCTTCTGTTTCATCACCGTAGAGAGAAAAAGGTAGACTTCGTTTCTCATGTTTCACTTTGGAAGGGGAAGATGGGCAAGATTCCTCATCATTCTCATCTTAAAAAGGTCGTTTGGAAGTTGATCTTGAGACATTGACCCTGGCTCTGGTCTCCACTCCTGCCACGCCTAAATTGGCCTCTGCAGGCTCTGCGGCAAAGAGCTTGGGTCGAAGAGGCTTCCGCTTGGAATCGGCGGCATCACGGAAGGAAACAAAACTCAATGGTCTTGTTGTTTGCTCACATGGTTCATCATCGAAAGGGGGCATCGGATGCTTGAGCATACCACAGTATGATATAGAATGATATCAACAATTCTCACATGACTTCAAACAGGGCGGTCATTGATCAACAATCACAAAGACATCAGAGCTCAAAACCACACCCTGTGTGGTAATCTTGATTTTCCTTTTTCCCCCGATCGTGAGTCCTTTTATTGCAAAGTCAGATCAACTGAATCGAATTGGATTGAATTTTGAATTTCACACTCAGGCTAAAGAATTGACGTCATGTCATTTGTCGTCAACAAAAAGAACAGCCATCAGCAGAACGAATCCTGCACAGGCCACCGACATTCCGTTCCCACTCATCCTCCTCAGGCTCGATTCGGTGAAGGACGTGGTGTCCACCAAATCCTGAGGAAATTGGAGATATTTGTAGCCATCCGTTTTTTGAGAGCATCACCAAGAAAAAGGACGATTACAACAGCTGGATTCTTTTGATTTTTTTTAAACTGAGAAGCTTGATATTCTTCATGTGCTATGTTGGCATTAAAGGCAATCCTGTAACACACTTGGGACATTAAATAAACTCTTGGCAAGATTCAACTCCTGCAGCTCTTGCGCCCGGACCCCACACGGGATACCCCAGCACAAGCAATTGCTCCCATCCAAGCATGAGCCTTTTCTTTTCTTCGGACCTCAGCATATGCAGGTAAAAACCAGGATATGTGTGTGTTTGTACAGCCAGGGAGTCGAAGACATTGGGAAACAAAAATCATGGGGAAATTAAACTATTTTTTTGGTCATGGGGCCACAACTGACTTGAAGTAGTCAAGCATGGGATGGAGCCATCTTTCAAATCTGTACGCTTCCGTACAGACACGTTGGCGGACAGGTCGTAGATCTTGTTGTGCGGGGCTTGAGCTCGGAACTTAGCGAGGTGGAGCTGCTGCGACCTGAAGGGGCAGCAGGATGTCACGGTGGTGCAAATTGGGGTGTATAGATAAATTGGGGTGTATGTTTACATATACATATATATATATATAGATAGATATATAAAGACGGTGTATCTGTACAGGAATATATATATATATATGTGTGTAGATATGCATATGTCATATGTATCTCTATGTGTACAGATTTGTATATATGTATATGTGTCTGTACAGGTGGATGGGATGGACAGATGGATGTGTGGAAGATGAATCAGTGAATGAATGGGATGGACAGAAGGGTGTATGATGAATGGATGGATGGATGCATGGATGGATGGATGGATGGAAAGAGGATGGATGGATGTATGGATGGATGGATGGAAGAGTGTATGAAGGCAATGGATGGATGGATTGAAGGGTGTATGATTGATGGATGGATGGATGGATGGATGGATGGTAATAGGTGGGTGGGTAGGTGGGTAGGTTGTGGGTAGGTAGTGGGTAGGTAGTGGGTAGGTGGAAGAGAGGTGACACATATTTTTCTATGTATGTAAGATATGTATGTATGTAAGAGAGGTGACACATATTTTTCTATGTATGCATTGATACCGATAGATAACATATTTATATATTTAGTTACATATTTATATGTATATATCTATATATGTATATATATATATATCTATATATGTATATATATCTATACATGTATATATATCTATATATGTATATATATCTATCTATATATATAAGAAAAAAGAAAGCATATGACAGCAACTTGACAGTTTCAATCACTCTTCCCACCGTGAGAGCTGTGCTTCACGGACTTGAAAATCTTTCAGATCAGCACGGGTTGCGACAAAGTAGTCCGCAGTTCCCAGACTCAACTTGCAATTTCGGGTTGAAAGAATCAGATCAGCTAGCTCCTGCGAGGTATGTTGACAAGTCCACTTCTTCTTGTTCTTGTTATACACAATTCTCCAGCTATGCACCCGATGATTCGGTTGTCCAAAAAGTCGGGGACAGAGCCTCACAACAGTTCCAACATGCGCTTATATTGACGATGGGTCAGAAGAAAACTCAGGGTTTGACGTCACTTTCTGGATCTTGTGCTTCTTGAGATGCGTAGCCAAATATTCCTGCCAAAAAGATTCGATGATCTTGGCACATCCTTCATATGAATAAATGTGAGGAAGTGAAAGCACAAATAATCATCTCACAGTAGGTACCCCCACCTGGTCAAACTGTGGAACATTCTCGTGGACATTGACACTGGTGACATCCATGAATTTGGTGGATGTATCATGGACTTGCTTCAGTGCGACATTCTTGAAGCCTTCACGTAGGCCATACCTGCAAATCAACATGTCAAAGAAGTTTGATAATTATGAAATTTTGGGGTTCTGATTGTTAACAACCGAAGTGAAAACTTTGACTTGTGAAGTAACCCCATCTCTCTTCAACAGAAACCCATGCAACATTTCATACAGCCCTGAGGCGCACAGGGAAAACGTGATGCACGGCGCCCCAATCAAGCCGGCACTGTCGTCAGACAAGTCCAGGGAGCACCTGAGATTTGATGGGAAAGTTCTGTAAGGATTGCATCTCATTAGAAAGATTTGGGCAAACTCAATACTAGACATCTTTAGCATCAGTCTTTGAGATGAGGCACTCCCGATTGTGCTGTTTGCAGAATGCCTTCTTCAACAAAGTGAGTTTTGTTGGCTTCCAATCCTTCGTTTTGGGCCGTTCTTTCAAAAGCTTCAAGATGTCCGGGAAGATGCAACTCTCTGGATAGCACTGCTTGGTAAGCTCAATGCAACTCCGGGCTTTCTCAACCTCAAATTAGCCGGGGCGATGGTATGTCTGGAGCTAGTTTTGCGTCAACCTGGTTTGGTTTCTGTGATCATGGCATTTTAGCAAAGGAACAGTGAAAGTGTGGCGCAAGCCACATTGGACACACCAAAGATGTTTCGCTGCAGCTTCAATGCATTCCCACCCTTTGCGGACGCAAAGTGCTCCACCAAAGAGATCATAGCACCGCCAAGAAGCACTACCTCAATTTCGTTTCAAGTGGGTATTGGGTCTCAATGGAAATGAACGTTTATGAACAACTATTCTCATGGTTCCCAATTGTTTTTATATGTTTTTATGCTATCTTAAAACCCAAGAAGAGTGATCAAATAAGATTTGACATGTCACACGGGCACCCTTTACCATGTATAACTTGCCACCAGCACACTGAGCCGTTTGACCACGAACTCCTGACCAAAAAGTAGGGCGCATCGCTCAAGCAACGTGAAGGCCCATAGCCTGAAAAGCTGAAAGATTCTAAGATAGGTTACTTCGACATTCAGAATAACCTTTGTTGGGTTTGGCTTGCCAGGTTTGGGGCCCCGGCGATAGTTCTTCAGTAGTCTTTGGCACTGGGTACTGTGGCCTTATGAAATTGAATTGGTCCTTGATGCTACTTCAAAATTCTTTCACATCTCATTTCTTGATTCTAAAACGTTGATTCCAATTTTGAATTTCTGAAGATTCTGAACCGCTGGATTACCTGAGGCTGCGGCAACTTTCGTCGGTGATCATCTAGTTCAGGCTCGCTGTCAGATGACAGAAGATCCACCATTTGACTGCGGGCGGGTCGTTTCCTGGGTTGCCTTTTGTTCAAAAGGGCTTGCAGCTCCATGGCATCAAGCGGCATTGCGAAAGTCCAATATACATATATCATATCAAAAGACAATTTACCTGAACACATGTGATGCATGTACCGATACAGTATATAGATATTTATAATTATGTAAAAATATCGTGAATCAGTGTTCGCGCTACTGCCCACAGATTTGCCATGCCACTGTTGGACATGGGAGTTGGGAACTACAAATTGCAGTTGGAGACAACAAGTATGAACAGGTCATTCTTGAGAACAACACTTCTGACCACACCTCACTTGGGACTTCAATGTTCTCAGAACGCTTCCCGATCATTGATTGGGATCCACAGCCAGCATTGCGTGGGGCAGGCCTGGCAGTGAGCTGACGCGGAATTGGCAGGCAGAATAAATCTGCGTGGTTTCAATTGCAGAATGTTGGGCACCATCTGAGAAGTGGTCAAAACTAGTTGTGTTTTCTCCTGGGTCTGCCAGATTTGTCCCAGACTTGCCTTGGCAAACTGGTTGACATTGTTCCTTGGAGAGTCCTGCAGCCAGGTGCTTTCGGACAAAAAAAGGGTAAGGAATGATGTTTGCCAGTCCAATCTTTCACAAAATGGTAGTGCAAAGGTTTCACAAAATGGTAGTGCAAAGGTTTCACAAAATGGTAGTGCAAAGGTTTCACAAAATGGTAGTGCAAAGGCTTCACAAAATGGTAGTGCAAAGGTTTCACAAATTGCCAGTGCAACAGTTTCACAAATTGCCAGCGCAACGGTTTCACAAACCGATAGGGCAAAAAAAATATGGTGTCCTGAAACCGGCGGTGTGCTGGAAGACTCGAGCACCTGATTTGGTTATTTGATTATCTGTCAAATATCCCTATTGTTCGGAAATCTGGAAGAAGACATTCTGCGCAGATGTCTCAGTTTGCTTCAATCGAACTGACGGGGGTTTCTTTTTGTGAGCCTTCCATCCATCACACCTGCCCCTTCCGTTTGAGGCGCCCACTGTGTGCGGGAATGGGGTGCAGATCGGCCTGTTTCCAAGAAAAACCTGCTAATGCGATGGGTAGGCTAATGCAATATTGCGAGTTAACTACGGGTATCTAAAAACATATTCTGAAAATGGGTTTGTTAGCAAACACGGAGTCCATTGAAATTGATCACTGCTGGAAATCACTGCTGGTTTGAATCCCATTTGAACCTTTTGGGCCAAACACCCACGCAAAGGCATCCTTGATTACCTGTGTTGAACAATTTCTGGGATGTTAGGCCACCACTTGGGCTTAGGTTCTGATATGGAAAAATCAAGCCCCCTGTTGGCACCAGGCCCCAATCCTAAAACTACCATGTTTAATACCATCCATAAATTTTTAAGGTTATGATGTTGTAGTGTAGGCCCCCTTTTCAACGTGAACTATCATGTTTAATACCATCCATAATTTTGAGGTTGTGATGTTGTAGGCCCCCTTTTCAAGATATGTTCATAATGTTTAATACCATCCATATGTTTTGATGTTAGGTCATAATGGTGTAGGCCCCCCTGTCAAGATATGCATACAATGTGGTATAATGTGTGTGTTTGTATATAAGTCTATGGTGACTGGAGCACTTCCAGAGGCACACTCGAACTGTTTCAAACATTGTTTCCTTTTTTTCAATCCAACGCGCGGAACAGTCTTGAGCCATGCACCAATGTGACAACAAGGTTAAGAGCAGCAAGCTTTTTCGGCAGCCAATGTGCTGATAGGGTTAGAGCAAATGGCAGCGGAGCTTTTAGCACCCAGATGTCACTAATCCAGCCTCAGATGCCACTAATGTAACTTAGATACAGTTGTGTGCGAAGCACAAAGACTGAACTCTTCCGCTTCCACCTCGGGCTGACGAAGTGAGGTGAGCAGATGCGCGGTCGAGCGAAGCAGGAACCGGCAATGAAACCTGATAATTTGATAATGAGGAAGTGGTGGTCATATGGTATCATCACACATGGACCCGCATGCTTTCCAGATTGATTCGGAATACCATATGCTCTATTGAGTAACATGACATTCTTGACAGCCTTGATAATGATCTTGACTATCTTGTCAGTGTACAGTTGTGTCACTCTTGTTTCTCTACCTGCACATTGCCCGTTCTTGTGAGCCATCACACTTCAGATTCAAATCTTTGAATGATACAATGATACCCCCCAGGAAACGATCCTCCACGGTTTCTTGATAGGAGTCCCTGTGTCTTTGTATCGGGATACCAGTCCATACATGCATCCATCAAACTCATGTATGTACGAATCTGTGCCGTTGATCATGGCAGTCATCCGATCGTCCGTCCAGTAGTCACATCCCCTAGGCAACTCAAGAAGAGCCATTGCGTTCATCTGGATTACCCTGTGAAGACATTTCGCAAATTCCTCCCAAAGTTCCCAGTACATCACAGCTTTCATGTGGATGTTATGAGCCGTCACCTCGTTGATGTTTTTGTTCAGGCGGTTCCATGGTGATCCTCCTGTACACGGCCCAGCGAAGAACACGCAATCTGCAGAGCTCCTCAAACATCTCTTCCACTTTGCCCTTCCAAAAAGGGACAAAAGATTGTCATCTTCCGTGGTAGTGACTACATGCATCAATTTGAACTTATCTTTGTAGTGGTTCTTGGTGATCAGGCTCTGCTCTTCTGCACACATAAGCAAGAAGCAAGGTACATCATCACCCATCTCATAGATGTTCAACATGGTTCCATGGTTCCGGAACAATGATGCCAGGATATCGTATGGTGATTTACGGAAATGGTACACCAACTTCTTCCCATTTGAACGGTGCAAGGTCATCTTGATGTCCCAATCGTGTTCATTACGTTTGACATGCTTCAACCGATACTGATGACTGATGAACATCTTATCCAACGGGATGATATCCATACGTTCAGCGTGTGTACATGTCACAATGAACTCACCAAATGATCCAGCATCTTCGGTATCAGACTCATCAACCATTGTGCTGTTCCATTTCATGTTGGGTATCACCTTGAAGATGGTTTTCCCGGTCCAGAACTCATTTCTTCTGTTGGTACTTTCAATGTTGTTACCGGCCATCCTCCAGGAATCTTTGATTGTTCTCTGACTCGATTGGAATATCTGTGATGTTTCACGGTCATCTCTAATTCTCCTCAAACTGCCAGGAAGAAATTCTGTTTCTTTGGGTATGAACAATTTTCTTCTGGGTTCATTGTGAATACGGACCAGTGTAGATTCATCCTCCCAGTACCACTCGTCAGCACCTTGACGTTTCACGTTGTGTTTCTTCTCCCCTCTAGACTTCATCAACATGGGTTTATCCTTGACCGTGAGCCCTACGTCAGTTTTCTTTGCGTATGGATTGGGGCCAGGCTCAAAGCCATGAGCTCGACTACGATGTGGGTCCTGATTTTCAGAGGGATAAAGATCCGTTTCGAAACCATGGGGGTGGCTACCCCAACCGACACTCCCCACATGAACGACACGAAGAAGCGTGTTGATCACTCGAGCGGCGCAAGGATGTGCCGCATGTACGGACTTGGGGACATCACCAGGTGTTTCGTGGAGATACAATCCATCCGTACTCATCGTCAACTGTGGATGTTTGGGGGAGGTACTATGGAGACGTTTGGAACTTAGGAACTTGTAACTAAGTTATATCGAACTTACGTTAGCATCAAAATCAATGATGCTAAGTTCAACTAAGTTCAAGAGCTGTTTTTTGAGCAACTTTTCATTAAGATTGTTTTTTTGGCGTTTTTGATATCTTTTTTTTATCACGCGATGAACGTAAATTGGAGGTTTCCAGCCACTTTTTGGCGGCGGAAGAGGAAAACATCTTGACTTTGCAAGGTTTTCACTGGTAAGNAATTGGAGGTTTCCAGCCACTTTTTGGCGGCGGAAGAGGAAAACATCTTGACTTTGCAAGGTTTTCACTGGTAAGAGTCGGATTTCTTCATTGTTTTTGCACCAAATGCTGCTAGCCGGGTTGCTTGGCTGGTCGATCCCTGTCGCACGTTGCAAGACATGCACTGCAAGATACATGTCATCATTGGCACGAGCGCAGCAAAGGATTTCCACCGCCATTGTGGACGATAGAATGAGAAATTGTTTTGCATTCAAGGTTATTCCTTTTTGAGTTGTCATGTGCAAGCTGAGTTCCAGGGGTTCGCCCAGCATTTTTTGCATATGATCTACAAGCCACTGGTCGACTTGCTTAGAACGTCCCAGTGTGCTNCTGAGTTCCAGGGGTTCGCCCAGCATTTTTTGCATATGATCTACAAGCCACTGGTCGACTTGCTTAGAACGTCCCAGTGTGCTCGTGAGATCAAGTGGGTTGCCATGCATTCTAAGTTCTTGTTCGCCNTTGCATATGATCTACAAGCCACTGGTCGACTTGCTTAGAACGTCCCAGTGTGCTCGTGAGATCAAGTGGGTTGCCATGCATTCTAAGTTCTTGTTCGCCCAATTGCAGAAGCGTGGATCGCGCAAAGGTATTTAGATTTGTTTGTAGCTGTGCCACTTGGCTTTTGAACACCCGGTGTTTGCGTTCAGGCGTAAATGTGTCCAAAATACGTCCTGACCACATACGGGCTTGTTCTTCCAAGTGAAGCGAATAGTGTTGCTTGGGTCTCGTCTTGGTTTTGCCGTAGGCATTTTGAAAGGCACGCACATGCATTTCTTGCAGCTGGAGGAGACCATCCACGGTTTCTCCTGCCTTTTTGCATGTTTGCAACTTGTGCACGACCGCGGCTAGTGCGAGCAATGAATCGAATTCACGGTCAAGATCGACTTGACCACGTAAAACTTCTTCTTGGAATGGCACCAGCAAGGGGAACGCAGCCATGGTTTGATCTGCGTCTCCTCTATAGTCAGCATCTTTCTTCATGAGTTTTTCAGTGAAGCAAGCGCGTAGCTGCGCTAATGTGAGTCCACCACGCGCAGTCGAAATTTCCCAGCCAGCGCAGACATAGGACTGCACATCTGCCATGGTGACATTAGTAGTTCTTTGGATGGCAGTCCACCAATATCCCAATTCCTGTCCTATCATTCCGTTGGTGTAATATATATGCATGCTGTCGAAATGACAATGGGATATGTTTAACCACTGCCGGAGCTTCTGGGATGATAGGCAGCCGGACAGCGTGGCATCGAGGTTCCATCCCAACAGCATCTCCACTTCTGCAACTGCCTTTTTCGTCCGTAGGGTTTGCATATACCTGAGTATGGCTGCTAAGCGGTCTTGCGTTAGCGATTTCAGTGCTGCATATGATGTTTCTGTCAGGGAAGTATGACCATCCGGCAGTCCGACCTCAGCGGCAGCATGGCTAAGTACATTACTGCACTTGAGGCATGGTTTTGTTCCCGAGGACCCCTTGGTAGGCTCGCACGCCTTCTGCGTCCGCCAGCAGCAGCACCTTTTGGATGAAGTGGAGGCGCGGACCATCGCCTAGATCGAGGGCGATGCCTGTTTCGCACTCATCATACCAACGCTAGTCTAAGATGGCGCGAAGCGCAGTCGCAATGCCGCCTTGGACCCGTTGCATTTCAGCAGTCCTCAAGACTGACATTGTCAGCCATTGAGTCTCACGACTCAAGAGTGGCATCTGGACAAAACTTATGTACAGCAGGTGCGCCTTGCGCTGTGGATCCGGATGCACCACGTTTCCCGCTGTGCATTCGTCTACGTAGCAAATCAACTCAAATCTGTCATCTACCAGTGCATTTCTGCATCTGCGTAGCGATTCACAGAAGAGTTTGCATCTGCCAGCTGGTCTGCCAGTGAAAAAAATAAATTTCGATACGTTTTTCATTGTCATCTGCTGCCGGCACAGTTACAGATCTCAGGGATTCCAGAGAATTGCTGTATACTTGTGAGGCGGTTGTGGCCATC
>BGPT01003063.1:30039-54906 GCA_003297045.1 Symbiodinium sp. clade C Y103 | reverse complement strand
GCGTGCTCTTACTGTGTCAATGCTTTTGTTGTGACAGCTCTGAACTGGAAGACAGACATTTCTCGCAAGGTTTCACTGTGTGTGCAGAAACTCCATGAGCTAACACCCCTGCCAGCGGCAGCTGCAATGTCAGTTGTCAGCGGCTGCAGATGCAGATACTGCTAGGCTCTGATGAAACTCAGTGACATAAAGTTCAACTNGTTGTCAGCGGCTGCAGATGCAGATACTGCTAGGCTCTGATGAAACTCAGTGACATAAAGTTCAACTCATTCCCTCATTCCCAGCTAAGCACGAGCAAGACTATCAACAATAGTTCCTGGTGCGGATGCAAACCAAGTTCATCATGTTGCCTGTGTCATGCCTCTACGAGTCACACCGGCAGATGTTCATGCGGTTGCTGTACCTGCCCAGGTACGTTCAAGAGCTTATACAGTAGGCCGTGGCCATCGGTTACTTCATCCTGGTCAAGTGCTGTCGATTCAGTCTGGAGAAAGTCTCACTGTTCTTGTTGCTAGACATGATTCCCCTCCCATACCTGAAACAACAAATGTGGCACAGGATGAGGAAAATGTCGAAAATTCAGCCATGATGCAGCTTGGCGCTGTGGCTTCTCCTAATGAACATGGATACCTTAAATCACGTAGAACTGATGGTTTTCAGGTAAGCGTTGATGTTGGTGCTGATGAGATTCAGACAGCTTCATGCAAAACATTGCTGGAAATCGTCCCAATGATGATACTACTTGTGCAGGGCCAATGCATGCAGGGGTGTCCGGAGCTTCCCATTTTCCGTTTAACATTGAGGCTCCTGAACTCATGTCAAGCCCTGACCTGCTTCCTTCTTGGACGAACGTAGTTGATGAAATCTTTCAGACATGGCAACTCTGTGCGGCAGCCTGGGAAGGAGAACCCAGAAGTGCACATTTCCTGACGTGGTATGTCGCTCCTGCAATTGGCCGTGATCATTGTTGGTTCTCCAAACGGGTAGCCTTGCAAGCGGACTTCTGGAACTGGAAACAGACCCTAGGGTCCAGATGGAGAGATGAGATGGATCCAGATCATGATTTCTCCATTCATTTTGTCAAGACTGGTATTACGCATCTTGAAGCCGGGGTTGCTGGGCATATCATCTTGATGCAGCATTCACGCATCGGTCATTCAGCGGTGTTGGTATCAGTCTATGACCCTGCAGTCAATGATGGTCATCACTTCAAAACAGTCCATGTTGTTCCGGCAGGCTCTGTTCCAGAGGTGCTCATTAGTGCGGCTGGATACAAGCATGATTGTGAAGTTGCAGCGACCTGTGGCCTTAGGCATCGACAGAGGTTTGTTCAACCGCATCAAGTTGTTATTCTGGAGGATATAGATGTATGTGATATTGTTGTACAACGCAGGGGTACTCCTTCGGGTTGGATGCCTCCGATTATTCCTCATCCTCCTGGTACTGAGGGACTTGCCTTACTGCAAACCAGAGCGGCTAGGAGTTCTACACAAAGTCTTGACAGGGAAGTTAGGCATGATGCTGTCAGACTTGGACTAGATTTGCTGCATGTACATGTAGCTACAGATGATGCAAAAGGCACAGATATATACCCACATCGGTGGTGTTTGCTATAGACCCACATGTTCTGACTCCGTACGATCGCTAGAGCCCTGTTCTAGTGCAGACAATCAGTCCACATCTTTGCCATCGGCACGTGTTGTTCTTAGTCTTGATGCTTTGACTTCCCGTCCGGCTGGATCGATTCGTGTTCCATGTCAGGAGATCTCTGCGTTTGGGAATGATCTTTTGAATCTCTCACTCGGGCCCGTGCATTCCTTTGCTAGCGTTGTCAAGTGGCATGAAAATACCGTTGCAGCCAAAGAGAGCTGTCCTGATTGGACAATTGAAATGCCCACACGGGTATGGTTGTACACTGATGGAGCCTCACGATTCTCTGATGCCAACCAGTGCCGTCATGCTGCGGCGTCGGCTGTCTTGCTTATTGAAAGTCCAGATGGTTGGAGATTTGGTGGATTTCACGCCCTTTCAGTTCCATTGCCAGCGACAGCCCCGATGGCTGAACATGCAGCTCTGCTGCTTGCTCATGTTTGGTGTATACAACTGCTTGACTGGTTGTTTCATTGTACTGGATGGTGTGGAATACCGGTGACATTTGCGTTTGACTGTGTTGCGGCTGGATATGCTGCATAAGGTGATTGGAACTGTCACGCACACACGCCCATCCATCGTTTGACTAGATCGGTGAGTCAATGGATCCAAAGTAGGTTCTCATGTAGCATTGACTATTTGCATGTTGCAGGTCACTCCGGTGATGCGTGGAACGAAGCTGCTGATGCAATGTGTTGGGCATGTCTGCATGAATGGATCCCTTGCTTGACATTTGACAGCATCTTTGATCAATTTTTGGAACCTTCCTCCCGTGCATGTGAGTGGCTTTGGTACATTGAACGTGCCTGGAGGGGTAGTACTGGCTTTCCTTCCATTGCAGATGGATATTTTGTATTTCCTCTTCATGCCGAGGACTGCATCCCTGACCCAACGATTCATGCCGTTGGCCAATTGTCTGAACAAGAGATGGCTACTGCACCACACGATGTCTTGTGTACACTTCAGTGTGCGACTGCAAATGTTCTGACGTTGTCCACAGGTGCTACGCATGGATCTGGGTACATTTCAGCCCGGCAAGGAGCTTTGATGCATGCCTTCCATGAGCGTGATGTACACTTTGTTGGTGTACAGGAATCTCGTTCCAGAATTTCTGCGCACAGAGAGACTGACCTCTATCACATTCTGGCTGCACCTGCAACTCGACAGGGATACTATGGAGTTCAACTGCGGGTCTCTAAGTCTATTCAGGTTGCGACTGAAGTTCTGCACGTTAAGGCTGCACATTTGCGCATCCTCTCTCATGATGCAAGACATTTGATTGTTCGTTTTGCACCACCAGGTCTACGTTTGCTGATTATGGTGGGGCATGCGCCTTGTGATGGAGGCCAGTCTGCTGCTGCTCAATGGTGGAAACAGTTTGGTGGTGCTGTTCCATGCTCATACAACAGCTGGCCAAAACTTTGTCTCATTGATGCGAACAGCCGGATTGGTTCCCTGACTTCTTGTGCGGTCGGAGACCATCAAGCAGATGAAGAGAACGAGGCAGGAGCCCTGATGCATCAGTGGCTTATTGATCACAATATGTTTGCTCCCCAGACCATGAGTGAACATCATGAGGGGCCTCCTGCTACCTTTGTACATAGCAAAGGGAACGAAGGACGCATAGATTTTGTGCTCATTGATCAATGTCTGCGAAACACAGACATCCGCACTCGGGTCTCTGATATTGATTTATCTCTTCAGAAAACTGATCATATGCCAGTTCTTGCTTCTATTCCAGTTGTGGTGCGGTTGTCAGCTTGTAAACACCCGAAGAAATTCCACCTTTCGAATGATGCTGTCGTAGAGGCACCTGGCCCAATTAGCTGGGCTACTGATGTCCATACACATGCAGCCACATTGCATTCCTGGTTGCGTCGTTGTCAACCTGACCGCCGTTTGGCTCCACGCAAAAAGAATCTGAGTTCTGAAACCTGGGACTTGATTCGACAAAAAGCCTATCATTGGAAACGTATGCGCCAAGTCAGTTGCACAGTTCGTGGCGGTTTTCTTCGGGCAGTGTTTGCGGGATGGCGTTCGTCATCTTGCTCAGATCCCCACCTGCAACATTGTTCAGCTGGTGTTTGGTTGAAGCTCGCTGATCATGAATTTGCGCTGCATTTGCGACACTATCTGCACCTTTGTGGACCTGTTCTGCGTGCTGTAAGGGAAGATGATCGCATCTTCTTTCAGCAGTTTGCTGATAGACACTCAGATGAATCGTTTCCAAATTTATGGAAGTCTTTGACGTGTTTGTTACCGAAGGCCGTGTCCAAGCGCCGTAGCAATTTGCGATGTATTGGACCAGCTTCATCTGAAATCACATATCACTTAAATAACCTGGAGGCCGGGGAACCCATTGAGTATGCAGCTCTGCTTGCGCAGTGTCATCGGCGGCAGCAGCATGCCCTGTCAGATGCTCCTCTTACTGTTCCTCTTGAGCATTTGCCTACCAGGTTAGACTTTGAGAAAACGTGCTCTAAGGCCAAGCGTCACAGGGCTCCTGGAGTTGACGGTGTCACATCTGACACATTGCTAGCCTGCCTGAAGGGACAGTCTGAGATTGGTTTCCTTTTGGTGCTGAAGTCTTTCCTCTTGGGAGCTGAGCCACTCCAGTGGAAAGGAGGCCTGATGCATATTATCCCAAAAAAGTCTGGCATTCTGACAGCTGATATGATGAGAGGGATTATGCTGTTGACAAGTCTCGGAAAGATTCATCACGCGACTCTCAGAAAGTTGCTCATTCCATGGGTGACAGCAACGAAGATCCCAGCTCAGATGGGCGGCTTTGTGGGACAGCAGACGAGTTTTGCCACCCATATGCTTCGTTCCTTCTGCAGTCTTGCAGTGCAGCGTAATCTCTCGATTGGGGTCGTGTTTGTTGATGTGAAAGCAGCTTTTCACAGTATGTTGCGTGAGCACACTTTTGGTAGTTCAGCCGGCCTGCCTGCTCGTTTGCAAAGTGTACTGCGTGAAGCTGGTTTGGATGTTGGGTTGCTTCTTGCTGAAGCATCATCTCATGCACAGTATTTTGAAACCTCACCCAATTTGTGCCTCCAACGAGCAATGCAAGATGCCCATCATGACACGTGGTGCACGCTTGCTGGGAGTGAAAGCTTTTGCCAGACACATAGAGGATCTAGGCCTGGTAGTCCTCTAGCAGACATTGCTTATAATGTTGCAATGCGCAGTGTTCTTGCTGAAGTTCTGGCATGTCTGCAGCAATTGCAGTGGTTGACTTCCCTCGCAGTTGATTTGCCTGTGTTTCCACCCCTTGTTACGTGGGTAGATGATTTAGCCATTCCTATACCTGCTGCATCTGCTGGTGAACTTGATGATCATCTTGTTCAGGTATTGTCCTTGCTCGATGACGTCTTTCGTTCGTACGGTCTGCAGTTGAATCGACAAGCTGGGAAAACCGAGGTTGTCTGTCAGTATCGAGGCCGAGGAGCTCCAGCATGTCGGCATGACCTTTTCATTCAGAGGTTTGGTCGTCTTCCAATGCCGGATGGCAGTTCTGTTCGAGCTGTTGCCCAGTACCAGCATCTTGGGACATCTTTCAGCCAATCGCTTTCTTTCACATCTGAGTTGCATTCCAGGCTTGGTAAGACAGCGAATGCTTATCGCCAAAAGTCCAAAGGGATCTTTCGTAACCGCTCTATGAGCCCAGTTCTCCGTTTGCAGTTGCTCGAATCCCTTGTTTTATCCATTCTCATGTATGGATCTGGAGTTTGGCCGCTGTTGTCCCATAGGCAGTACTGTCGGCTTTCTCACGCCATCATTGGATGGCAACGACAGATTACTGGAGACACTTTTTGCTGTGAGAATCGCATCTCTGATGCGGATTTCTTGGCCAAGTGGAAGTTGCCTCCGCTTTCAGCTCGGCTTGCCAAGCACAGGTTGCTGTATGCCTTTCAAATTGTAAGCAATGCTCCGCAAGATTTGGTCACATGCATTACTGCTGAGGATGCTGATGGCAAATCCCCATGGTGTGTTGCTGTTCGACATGCCATTAACTGGTTGCTTATGCACATGCCTGAGGTGGATTGTTCATCAGGAGTTGCTACCTCCCAAACACTTTTTCAATGGTTGTCTGACATGAAATCTCGTGGCCCCGCAATTGCGCGTCGCTGTGCTAAGAGAGCTATTGCTCAAGATCATGTGCTGTATGACATTCAATGTGAATATGCCTCGATCCTTGCTGTCTGCCAGGCCAAAGGTGTTCATTTTGCTGACCCAGCTCCTGATGTCTTGACTGCGGCACGTTCATCCTTTGTATGTCATGTGTGCTCAAAGGGGTTCTCGAGTGTTCAAGGCCTTCAGGCACACCGCTGGCGTGCACATGGATTGTTCTCAGAGGAACGCAGAAGTCTATGATGCGACTTGTCGAGCCTGCCACAGATGTTTCTGGACGACGCAAAGACTTCAGCAGCATTTGAGATGGAGTCGTAAGAAAGCTGATGGTTGTTATTCCATCCTGCAGCGTGACTTCATACCCTTGGATGCTCCTGTACAGTGCCCTTGTCCGAACGATTTCAAACATCTTTCTCGTTTGCCGGCTTGTCAGGTTCAGGGGCCTGAGATTGATTGCCGGCCTGCCCTTGTTGACCAAATGAGACAGAACAGGAGAGCCGAATTAAGCTCACAGTGGGTTTCTCTTGGTTTGCCCTTAGAATTGCCAGCGGATGTTGCGATGTCCATTTCTGCACAATGTGACCGGGTGACTACTGAATGGCTTTCTGCTGAACATGCCATTGCTATTGATGCTGATGTGATCATTGAGAAGTGGTTACAGATATTGGAGTCCGCTGATGATGAGGCTGATCCTAATTCAGTTATGACATGGGCGTTTTTGCAATGGGGCCGTGACCGTCTTCCTGATCTTATTGAGACAGTGGAGTCTGCTGATTTGCAGTCCGGCCTTGAGCGTGCATTTGAAGAATTGTGTGCCTGCTTTCCATTATGGGAGTTGCTCATGCAGTTTGACAATTGTGAACGTCTTGAAGCACCTGTTGTCTCTGATATTCTCTCCCCTGACCCTGTTCCAGATACCAGATTGCAACACGACCTTGAGCCTTTGTCTCGGTCCTTCTTTGACCAGCGTGTTCATTTGCAGAATCTTGCACGTGAAGTTTTGCAGTGGCCAATCCAACATGGTGTTCCACTAATTGTGGGTCTTGGTTCCAGACCAACTTTACTTGTGCTCCATTTGTTCTCGGGTCGTCGCAGATCTAATGACTGCCATGATTTGGTCAAGAAGCTTGCATCGGTGTATCTGCCGGACTTTGACGTTATGTCAATTTCTGTTGATACCGCCATTGACTCTTCGCTTGGGGATCTTTCTTCTGGCAAAAGTTTTTCCTTATTGATTGGCCTTGCTGATGGTGGCGTGTTCGCCTTGAACCTCACGGGTCCACCGTGTGAGATGTGGACAGCTGCACGGCATATCATTCGTGAAAATCTTTTTGGGCGGGGACCCCGTCCTTTGCGATCATGTGCCTCATCTTGGGGCGTTCCTGGTTTGTCCTTGCGTGAGCTTCGGCAACTTGGAATGGGCTCACATCTGATGTTGCATGGCATTGGGATTGAACTTCGTGTTCTTCTTGGAGGAGGAGGATCTTTGATGGAACATCCAGCTATCCCTGAGGATCCCGATTATGCCTCGATATGGAGGACTGATTTACACAAGAATGTTGTGATGCGATGTCCTCATGCAAAGGAGGTATACGTGGAGCAGTGGCGTTACGGCGCTGATTGTGTCAAACCGACAATTTTGCGTGGTATTGGCTTGCCTGGCATCGAGACCTACTTGCACCAGTTCCGCATTCCTGGGGCCGTTCGGCCCAGCCGTATTCTATCTGGTTACGATGAGCAGACTAGAACGTTCAGAACATCTGCCGCCAAATAATATCCTCCAGGTTTGTGTGAAGCAATGATACGCTCGTCATTTCTGGCGCTGAGATCACGCATCGACTTAGAAGGAACCAAGTGTATAGACTGGAGTTCCCTGAGTGTAGAGGCACGCAGCTGGGCAATGGCTTTGCACGAGAAAGGCAACTCCAATTTTGCGGGGAATTTCCTTCCAGACTACCAACCTGTACAATCTTAGCTGGTTGGATTTTCCCCCCTTTTTGTAACATACCTGCAAGGTCGCACAGTCGAGAGAGACTATTGGCGAGTGAATGAAAAAATGAGAGTATGGTTTGAATGTGTTGTGGATAGTTTTGTATATAGTATGTAGGGAGAAACAATAAGGTATCACAACGGGGAAATAGCTACAAAATGTGAAAAGTGAACAGGTGCAAAAGTAAGATTTGAGATCACAAATTGTTTCCAAAAGTTGGCTTAAAACCTTCAGTGATTCATTTTGAAAAGCTTTAAATGCATTAGAAATACTTTTTTGCTGTCGAAAATCGAATTTTGAACTTAAAATTGATTCGAATATGGGCTTTAAAACCTGCAGGGACTCCATACGGACCATTCTAAGTCCAAACGAAGCAAAAAGAAAAAGAAAGTTTTTTTGGAGATTTCGGACCCCTAGACTCAAGAGCTGATTTCTTCATTTTTACATGGGTTTTCTTCATTTTCTTTACCTTTTCGTTGTTTTTTACATTGTTTTTCATCATTTTCTGCATTTTTTCCATTGTTTTCTCACATGTATTTTCATCAATTTCTTCATTGTTTCATTGTTTTTCACATGTATTGTCATCAATTTCTTCATTGTTTCATTGTTTTCATAATTTCCTTCACTACCGAATTGATCCTTCATTTTTCATCTTTTCCATTTGTTTTTCCATGTTTTTGATCTTATCCATGATGAGTTTCTTGGATGTTCCATATGTTTTTGCAGGTTTTTGATCTTATCAAGCTTCTTGTTGTTGTTGTTGTTGTTGTTGTTGTTTGCAGGTTGGCTTTCTGAAGCTTGGAAGAGAAGAATTGAGGGAAACCTGACTCCCAGGATTTTTTTTAAAAAAGGGAAGTCAGGTTGAGGGATTTTTGGGTTGGGTCATTTTTGTTGGCACACCTCAAGTGCCCCCAGGTGCAGAGGATGACTTCCTCATCTCCCTGTTGTTACCCCGTTGTGTTCTCCCCGTTGTGAGCCTTTCATCTTTTTTGATTTCATTTCATCTTTTCATTCAAAAGCCGCCTTTTGGGCCCAAAGGCGGCTGGGGCGGCTATGACAAACACATATCACTGTTGATTGAAGCACCTGATACCCCAACCTGAGCGCTCCTGCCGTGATCATCACGCGTGTGTGCCGTGAAGGTGCACTCCGCCCGGGCCCCCGTCAGAGTGGGGGAATCTATCCTACCATGATGATGCAATAGTGGAGCCAGGCTAAAAAATATAATATCTCTTGCTTTCGATATCAGGTTCATTATTTATCACTCTTATGATTATCATTACTAATTACGATTTAAATACTGTAGGGTGTGTCATGCGGGGTGTGTCTGTGCTGTCATACGTGCATGTGCGTCATGTCTCTTAAATTCCCTTTGTTCCCTAATTTAATGTTAAGCAGCGGCAGTCCTTGCTCACTGGCCATATTCGGCCGCTCTGACATCAGGTCATTGTCCTTGCTCACCTCTGTCCGTTCTGACATCAGGTCATTGTCCTTGCTCACTTCATTTCTGCCAGTTCCAACGACATCAGGTATCAGGCCGATCGTTCCCAGGCCTCCTTCCACGCCCGAGCGCCGTTGAAGCGGACATCATTGTCCTTGTTCAAGTATGCCCTGAGATTGTTTCTCCGTTTCCCAGGGAGCCGCAAAGGGCCACTCCGTTGTGGCCTGGTCGGCTGAAGTATGCCCTGGCTGTGGTTGACGCCGACNCTTGTTCAAGTATGCCCTGAGATTGTTTCTCCGTTTCCCAGGGAGCCGCAAAGGGCCACTCCGTTGTGGCCTGGTCGGCTGAAGTATGCCCTGGCCCTGGTTGACGCCGACTGTCACTCCCATCAGATCAGGTCCGTGAACTTGGGCTCCAGGTCTGTTTGGCCTGTTTTCGCGAGCAATGAGCTCGCGGGCCGCATCATTGCAGTCGGCGCTTGCATTCACTGACCCTTGCCCTGGTTATTTAAATGAAGCTGTGTGTGGCTGAACAGCGGAATCTGTCAATTTGGAGGGAATCCCAAACTCACCCGAAAGGCAAAAGAATTTGGGATCCAGCCACACCCAGCATATGAGAAAAATGACGCCGCTGCTNGGAATCTGTCAATTTGGAGGGAATCCCAAACTCACCCGAAAGGCAAAAGAATTTGGGATCCAGCCACACCCAGCATATGAGAAAAATGACGCCGCTGCTCTTTAAGTTTAGATGAGATGATGGTGTGCGATGATATTAGGGGTGGGCTATGACCCGGATTCAACAAGTCAAAAGAAATCTAACACCAACGGAGAACAATAGTAAAGACCACTCAAAAAGAAAGAGACGGCCTTTGTTTCAACCAAATCCGGGCCAATGAAAAAGCAGCCAGCGAAGAATTCCCATGGCCAGTAGGAATTCTTTGCTCGCCACCNAAAAGAAAGAGACGGCCTTTGTTTCAACCAAATCCGGGCCAATGAAAAAGCAGCCAGCGAAGAATTCCCATGGCCAGTAGGAATTCTTTGCTCGCCACCAGTCAGGCGGACTAATGAATTATCCTGAACACACACTCACATACTAAGTGTGCATGTTATCTTTCAATACATGTAAAGTATGTGCACAGTGTGAGGGTGGCTTTGTGGGTTGGGGACCTTTGGGNTGAACACACACTCACATACTAAGTGTGCATGTTATCTTTCAATACATGTAAAGTATGTGCACAGTGTGAGGGTGGCTTTGTGGGTTGGGGACCTTTGGGGTGTGGCTCTAATTCCCCATCCCAACAGACGGAGCGGAGCGGACCTGGCTGGCAGGTGGTTCCCAGGGTCGGGTTGGGTGTAGTCATATGATATGATATTCATATCTGGGGGGGTGCCTGCTGTGCTCCAATTACTTACTTCATCGTGAAATTAGGTCTAAGTCGACATGTCAACCCTTAGGAGTTCACCCCATCTATAAGACTCCTGACGGTTTTACACTGAACTTTTGTCCCATATCAGCATATATATATATATATATGCATTGTATTTTGTATATACATACATGCAATATTACATGATAATTTATATATATAAATAAATGATCTATCAAAAATGGCAACCTTGCCCCTTTCTCCCGGCACGCCATCCCGGGGCTCTGACTCAGATTGGATCAACAGCAGGAATTTGCCCAATGTGTGGTCCTCAAGTCATCACAGACACCATTTAAAACACACCGTCCTGACCCCCCATTTTGTAAAAAAAACCCAAACCTGGAAAGAAATAATGGCAGCTGGCATGAATGTTGTGAAATTAAATCTGACTAAAGGGTGGGTCATCTGCATCAACCAGGTTTTCAAAAGGTTCCCATTTACTAAGTCACTTTTCTCATCGCATGACAGTGATGCGTTTCTTCAACGCCACAAGTTGTTCCAAGGGAATACCAGGAAGACGGTGACAATCATAATCTATAGTATATAATTGCAGGCATGTACAGATAGACATATGTATATATGTATAATTTATATATATATATATCACGTGTAATTATGAATATAATAATGATGATCAGCTGCCGTTCAGCACATGAAGATGCGGTTCTTCAACGCCACCAACTGTTTTATGGATTGAATGCGCACATTCTGACTTGAGGCTCCCAACCGCAGCGGATCACACCGCAGCATGGCGGGAACAAATGGGTGACGATAGCTGAAATCTGCTAGCCTGAATACAAGCCAACAAAATGATCTTTTGGTATGATTTCAAACTTCCGTTTTGGGAACCATTTCTTTGGTAAGTTTTTGGGCTTCTGTTTAGGCTCATGTTTAAAATGTTAAGCAAGGTTTTTCGATTGCAAGAAAAAATGACACATGTTTTTTGATCTCTCGGGCTTTACACTGGCAGATGCTCCCAAAGTAGCCAGGCCCCACCCCACTGAGTCTCCCCCGCCTTCAACCAAGCAGGCCTGGGGCCCCCGCCAGGGTGGGGGATCTAGCCCTAGCATGGTATTGGTGGAGCCAGGCTATATGTATATATATATATATATTATATAAGGTATTATAGAAGGCACTAGGCTTAAACCCTAACCATTGAACATCGCAAATTCCCAGGGCTCTATTGTATAGCATGTAGTTATTTTGCTTGTTCAGTTGATACCCATATTTTCGCTGGTGCAACACATGGGATGGTATCCATCTAACAAGTTGCGCTTTTTCAGCGGTACCACGTTGAGGGTTGTTCCGTGTTTATTTAACACGTATCACTTGAACAACAAACAGCATCATTGAGCACAACTTGTTCAGGGTCAGGGGCCAAGGCTCTACCCTCAGTCTCAAAACTTAGTAAATTTTTACTCTGCAACTTAAAATTCAACATTGCGTCTATATGTTTTTTTGCTATTATGAACAATCTGTGACATAACTTGGTAACTTTTACAAGTGAAATATCAAAAACAGTTTGAACTAATATTTTGTTTTATCTTTGTCACATGTAATGGATAAACTCATAAACATTTATTTCATTTATTTCCATTTGTTTTGGACAAACAAAAGAACGTTTATTTGATGCTGAAAACATGTATCCATCAACATTAAAGCTTCTTTCTGTTGACAGATTGTTCTAATCCTTGAAAGAGATAGAGAGCAAGAACTGACATTGCTGTCTTCCAAAGTTTTTTGACAAAGAAGATAGTGCAAACATACATGTATCTTTTGGTTCAATTCTATCTGGTGGAGTGTGTTTTCAATTTCTTTTTTGAAGCAAAGGCTGAGTACTGTAATCGCAACAGTTTTCATACATGCTCTTACTTGTGATTTGCATGTGATTTCCTTGCAAAGAACTAGATGTGTCATGGTTTTCTATTTCATTTGATTTCAGTGCAAAATGTTACATGTGATCTGGTTTTCTAACTCAGGTGATTTCATTGCCAAATGTTACATGTGAGATCTTACTTGCGACCTACTTGCATTTCCCTTCAGACTTTCTGGGGACCTGTCTATGATACCTTTGTTTTAAAACCGCATAAAAAGTGCAATGTTTTGGAAGATTTTTGTCATTTGTTTCCAGAAAGTTTCCTCAAAAGGTCACAAACCATCAAAGTAAACATGCAAAATGTTTGCCCCAACCTAGGTTTGGAACCTCTCCCATGCTTACCTCTCCCACTTGTTCCTGACACTGGAACTTTCTCAAAAAAATCCCAGATTGAGAAACGGTGGTTTGAAACTACCATGAATTCAGACACCACCATTCAAGTGACATTGATTCCAACTGCACATGTAAAGCAACATCATTCACCTTTCACCTTTCACCAGACACCTTTCACCTTGAATGCCAGTTTTGAATGTCCACATGTAAAAAAAAAACATAGCTCACTCAAGTAACACACTCCACACAGGTAATGAATCATCACAAGTACAAACTCTCTATGTCCACAGGTAAACAAATACAACATAGTTCACTAACACTCCAAAGATTTCAAAATACGCATTTTGCTTTTGGTCCTGTTGACCCTCTAGGTCTTGTTCACTGTTGTTGTCAGGTTTTCACGATCCCAAAAAAANACACTCCAAAGATTTCAAAATACGCATTTTGCTTTTGGTCCTGTTGACCCTCTAGGTCTTGTTCACTGTTGTTGTCAGGTTTTCACGATCCCAAAAAAACAAGATGTTCTTGGTGGTTTGGCAGAAAAACAGCACGACCTGAACAAGCAGCATGCTGATTTTCAAACAAAAATCATACATTTGATGTGATGAAGCTTTACTTTTTTTGACCAAAAAACTTCAAAATACATCCAAAAAAACCTTTCCAAAAAATTACTCATATGAGTAACAATTTAGGTAAAAATTCAGGTAAAAAATGAAGTAAATTTGTACGTAAATTTTAACCCAATATTTTTACAGTAAAAGTAAATATTTGCGTAAATTCTTGCCAATGTAAATTTACTAAGTTTCGAGACTGAGGGTAAAGGTCTAAGGGACTAAAGGTCCAAGGGACGGACTAAGGGACTAAAGGACTAAGGGGCTAAGGGTTCAGTGTCCAAAAATTTGGGGTGGGTACAGTTTGGGGGAAATTACATGTGTGCGTGTGCTTAGGGGGGTACATGGGGTGCATGCGGAGCCTGAAGCTTGCGTTGTCATCTCGGAGCTCGGCCAGTAGTGGGCCTGCAAGTCTCCGGCCGTGATACTCGGCAGGGCGGTAGAAGTGACCGCGCGTTCCATTGGGACGGCCAGCTCGTCCATGTCATGGCNGCCAGTAGTGGGCCTGCAAGTCTCCGGCCGTGATACTCGGCAGGGCGGTAGAAGTGACCGCGCGTTCCATTGGGACGGCCAGCTCGTCCATGTCATGGCCAATGCAGTGCACTGCCAGTTTGCCCGTGCTGACCCCAAATGTTACAGCAGCTTTGGCAACAGAAGCCGCAAAGTTTTCTATGAAAGGCCGGGCTTCTTTCTGTGAGAAAGTCCTGGGCCGGCGCGGTCAGAGTTGCGCCATCGACCTCTTCAAAGATTGGGAAACAGAATTCCAAGTTCTGCCCATCCAATCTGCTTATCCTCCTTGCTCACTTCTGTCCGTTCCGACATCAGGTCTCTTGTCCTTGCTCACTTCTGTCTGTTCTTTCCCGACATCAGGTATTTCTTGGGAACTCCTCCTCGAACGAGATCAGCTACCTCCTTGGGAACTCTGCCAGAAAGATCTCCACAGATGATGCGGTGCGAGCCAGGAATGGCTGAATGTAATACCCCCAAAAAATCGCTACTTCCCCAAGATTCAGCCATGCCTGGGCGGATGAAAGATGATCCACCTGTACGCGGATGATATGACAGTGTGCGTGTGATGATGGCGCATGGGTGGGGGTGGGCTAAGTCCCCATGAACAAGTAAAAAATCACCAGTGCCGGGCGTACATCGGCATTTCTTTCTGAACCAATCTAAGCCAAACCTATCATGGGGACAACAATGGGAAACAAAGATTCACTGAGGCCAGCCAGTGAATCTCCGTTGGCCATTGATCGAAGGGACGACACATTCATAACTGGGGCATGCCATGCGTGCTCGTTGTATTCAGTGCNATTCACTGAGGCCAGCCAGTGAATCTCCGTTGGCCATTGATCGAAGGGACGACACATTCATAACTGGGGCATGCCATGCGTGCTCGTTGTATTCAGTGCGGGGCCTAGGGGTCTAGTTTCTGTGCAAACAAGAACAAGAAGAAGAGGCACGCCACCGCCTATTGGCGATGGAACCATATTCAACTTCCGCGTGATGTGTGGCACGGGGTGGTTATTCAGGGGCTAATGGCCATTTGTTACCATATCCCAAATTACGGTGCGGACNCGATGGAACCATATTCAACTTCCGCGTGATGTGTGGCACGGGGTGGTTATTCAGGGGCTAATGGCCATTTGTTACCATATCCCAAATTACGGTGCGGACCTGGCTGGCGGGGCAGATTGCAACGGTGGAAATATATCTATCTATATTAAAAGGGGTTGCCTGCTTCGCTCCAGTCGAAAATTNAAATTACGGTGCGGACCTGGCTGGCGGGGCAGATTGCAACGGTGGAAATATATCTATCTATATTAAAAGGGGTTGCCTGCTTCGCTCCAGTCGAAAATTTAATGGATTAGCTTCCACCATGATTACAACTGCAATTTCCAGAGTTTCTGAAACACACACACAGACACATATATGATCTGTATGTATATGTCAATATATATATATATATATAGTTCTAGCACGATTTGTTTTAGAAACAAATTATTGATATAATCGTTTACTACTTATTAGGTAGAAAATGGACGAAGATCCGTCTATGGTTTGGTCTGCTCTTCCTTATGATTCCTTCCCAGCTTCACGGCCCACCACGGCTCTCCCGGCCCACCAAGGGCCCTGGCCGGCATTGACAGGCGATATTGTTTGCGCATATTCTGCGCTTTTTTGCATAAGGCGACGCTTGTTCAGCGCAAGCAAACGGAACAATATGGTATTGAAAAGATCACTTCATTTTTTTGCACTTCAAATGTTCGGGCTACCAGTATGGCTAATACTATTTCAAACTTAAAGGGCCGGAATCCAGACCCTCATGTCATGATGACTCTGATGCCAATTTTCATTGCAATTCTTGGCTACCCCCATGCCTAATTCAAACTTAAAGGGCCGNAAGGGCCGGAATCCAGACCCTCATGTCATGATGACTCTGATGCCAATTTTCATTGCAATTCTTGGCTACCCCCATGCCTAATTCAAACTTAAAGGGCCGGAATCCAGACCCTCATGTCATGAAGAATCACATTCNTCTGATGCCAATTTTCATTGCAATTCTTGGCTACCCCCATGCCTAATTCAAACTTAAAGGGCCGGAATCCAGACCCTCATGTCATGAAGAATCACATTCCAATGTTCATGGCAATTCTTGGCTACCCCCATACCTAATTCAAACTTAAAAGGCCGGAATCCAGACCCTCATGTCATGAAGAATCACATTCCAATGTTCATTGCGAGTCTTGGCTGCCCCCATGCCTAGTTCAAACTTAAAGGGCCGGAATCAAGACCCTGGTGTCTTGAATCTTGAACTTTGTAATTTGGGAAACAATGAAACAACACCCAAGGAAAACAATTCATGTGTCGTAATGTGTCGTAAGCTTCTTTTCAGCGCTTTTTCAACGCTGTTTTCAATGTTTTTCAGCACTTTTTCAGCGCAACCGGCNAAACAATTCATGTGTCGTAATGTGTCGTAAGCTTCTTTTCAGCGCTTTTTCAACGCTGTTTTCAATGTTTTTCAGCACTTTTTCAGCGCAACCGGCGGAGGCCATATCCGAACACTGCCCCAGCCTTGGTCATGGTCGGACGGTCCTAGTGGATTGCAACATGTCACATCTCCCACAGCCGTTTCTTCGTTTTGAAATGTCTTGAGCGCTGCAGCACTTCAGGCGCGAATGAAACACAACGATTTTTTTGGCACCCATTGCCTCACTTGCAGAATGATAGTGTTACCAAGGCACACGGCCAATTTCCAGGGTGCTTGACGTGGATCAAACAAAATTTGTGACGACANTTGGCACCCATTGCCTCACTTGCAGAATGATAGTGTTACCAAGGCACACGGCCAATTTCCAGGGTGCTTGACGTGGATCAAACAAAATTTGTGACGACATTGGATCTCGATTACAGACGGTTCTTGATGTCTTCCCACCCTGGCCTGCTTCAGGACTTTAAGTCTCAGGGCCAGCGGCCAACTTGTCTTGGCCAGCGGCTAATCTACTCATCTTCAGCTCGCAAGTCTGAATGTAATAAATTCTTAATTCAACACTCAAAGCCTGCAGTGGCATTTTTTGGGCCAGGGTGTTTCATCAATTTGACAGCGTGTTTTGAGCTGATTGCAAACATATTTCCTTTTTATGATCTCAATTTACAAACCATGCCTTCATCACACTAGCGTTCTGGCCTGTGTTGGCTTCAAATTGCCTTCAGCCAACTGCTACTGCTGAGTTTAACGGTTTGCTAAGCTAGATCTTGTTTCTCTGTTGGGCTACTATGCACCACCCATGGCTGACGCTGATGGCCATTGCTTTCCTTGAAGGCCTGTCAGACAATGAGCTCGATCCAAGACAGAGAGATCTGCCAATGACTGGGCCGTCTTGAACAGCTTCACACCACTGAAGGCAGCGGAATCATCAGGTGTGCCGAAGACAATGCATCGGGTGGCTTTCTTCGCTGCAACATATTTTGCATTCAACGCCAAGAAGGTTTCCCGGTCACTTTCATGGAACCATTTTGATGTCGGCCTGTGCGGCTTGCAAAATGACAGAACGCAAGCTGCAGTCACCTCGTGTTGGTCGCAGAATCTAGCTGTCAAGTGCACAACCCTTTCCGTCTTGCAAGCTCCCTTGAACGTCAGACAGCATCCACGCTTGCCACCGCTCTGCAAACAATCCTCGTCCAGAACAATCTTGCCTCCAATGGCAATCTCCCACATACAATCATTGGCCTCTGAGCATTGGGCTAGAGATGGAACTAGGTGCAATGCAGCCGTACGGTTGGACTCCACCACTCTCGGCGAGAATTTGCGCAAGACTTGGGGCAATTGGGCGCTCTGGGGGATGCCGCCCAACCAAATGGTCTGTCCTGTGATCTCGGGGAGAACAGGCTGAGGCAATTTGCATCCGGCTTTGTTTCTGAATGCCTGCTTGACCAGGTCGGCTTCGTGTGCTAGGAAGGCAGCGCAAGATGTTGCAGTCTCAGAATCAAGCTCGTCCCAGCTAACAGCTTTCTCCGAAAGAGCTTGGCACAGTCGCTTCTTGGTCTTGGCTTCCAAAAACTTCTGCTCCTTTTCATGCTTTTCGTTCCATCCATCAACACACACAGTCATTTGCGCAGTGCGGCTGGCCTCTTCACGATCTACACCAGCTGAGTCACAGCTTCCCGTCGCCTCTTCAAGAAGGCGGCTTCGGATTCGCCGTTTGTCTTGCGCTTGTATCCTGAATGCGGGGCCAATTGTTTGGACGATCTTTCTCTAGGGGGTCCAAAATTCACGGCCCACACTTTCTGAGCATCTTCCAGGAGCTTGCTGTACTTCAACTGGATCCATTCGACAACATTTGCTGAAGAGCCACCTTCTTTGGTGCTGAGGGCTTGAATTTGCAGCTCGTCGTCGATCCGACCTTCTGACAGGTCCCCCCGCCACCGATGACTACTGGAGTGGACCTTGCCAAACATGCGTTCGACCGCACTGGTCCCAGGTTGCCATGCCATGTACCGGAACAAAGCTTCTCTAAGGACAGAGCACTCCACTCCTCTCAGATCTCGGAGTTCAACTTGGCTGCGTCGAGTGACAACACCCGCGCCAAAGCAGCAACCTTCGCAGGGTTGTGCCTCTCACGGATGTCGAAGATACTGAAGAGCTGGAGCGTCTCAAAATCTGGGAAGTCAGACTGAACAGCCTTCCGAATCAATTGCAGGATGCATCGCAGTCTCTCCATGCATTTATTCACAACTTCTTGCGATGGCTTCTGAAGCACCCTCTGCACACCGTCAATGAAGAAGGTCTTGGGAGTCTTCAATGTCTCCAGCACAAATACCAGTACAGCCGGTATCCAAGATGCCCTGTTTTTCAATGAGCCAGGTCGCTCGTGTCAAGAAATCTTGAACTGTTGCCATAGTCTCCGCTATGTTCCAGACTGAAGAATCAAAGAAACGGTTCATTTGCAACGCCTCGTCAGAGATGTCTGCCATCATCGCTATGGTCAAGGCTCTCTCACTGTCAAGTTTGACCAACCACTGTCGAGCAATCTGCGCTTCTTTGGTTGTCTTTCCCCTGTTGTCCAAAATAAACTGAGCGACGCGAATCAAGGGCACAAAAAAAAGAACAGATCGTCTAAAAGGCACGGAATGGGAGGTGAACCTGTGCTTTGCCGAAGCCAAGTCTCTGATGCGACGACAAGCATTCTCCGTGAGGTCGTTGACCGCCATGTCAAATCTCTCTTTGAACAATCTACTGTGTCGCACCACTTGCACAATCGCTCCGTCCCCAAGCACCAAGTTGTTTGCTGTCTGTGCGAGGTAGGGGTCAGCGCTCCAAACACGCTGCAAAATTCGTTTACAGGCATGAGCCTTATCCCATTGACGGCACTTGATATTCTTGAAAAACGAGCTCAGCATCTTGCCACAAAGAGATTCATCGCTCGCGGCATCTGCTGCCAGCAGCTCGACGCGCTCCTGCAAAGCGGCAATGACATCATGCTTGACAGTCCACAGGCTGTCTTTCGCACAATTTGACCGTTGAGGAGCACCAAGGCCAGCAGTGGCGAACTTGAATGCAACAGTCACACTTGCCTTGTGAAGACCTCGAGCGTTCAGCACAAACTGGTCGTGGCAAACATTGACCTGTCCAAGAAAGCCACATACCGTCGACAGATCAGGCAAACTCGCACTGAAGCCCACCAAGAGCTGGCCATCACGGACGTCCTGCTGAAGAGAGATGGACTTGGCATTCAAGATCACCTCCCGGAGTTGATCCCGTCTTGCTTCAGCGATGCACCATAGCATCATTCGGAACTTGTAGGACTTTGCGAAATCGCATGAAGCATCCCCCCGCCAGACCGATGAGACAGTTTTGGCACACTCTTCCTTTTGTGGAGATTCCCCTAAGCCAAAGCCGCTGCAATTGGTCGTAGCATTCTGTGCGGCGACATGCAATTTCGAGGTCTGATGCTGCTTGAAGTTGGCGGTTTGAAGGGACGCTCCAACCACTGAGTACTTGGCGAATGGATTGATCACGTCCTGGTTGGACTTCCTCTGGGCGGCAACGCAATGACAGACTTTGCAGCCTATGCCCTCAGTTCCCGCCTCAAGCCAAGGAAACTTCATTTGCCAGACCTNTTCAGCGATGCACCATAGCATCATTCGGAACTTGTAGGACTTTGCGAAATCGCATGAAGCATCCCCCCGCCAGACCGATGAGACAGTTTTGGCAAACTCTTCCTTTTGTGGAGATTCCGCTAAGCCAAAGCCGCTGCAATTGGTCGTAGCATTCTGTGCGGCGACATGCAATTTCGAGGTCTGATGCTGTTTGAAGTTGGCGGTTTGAAGGGACGCTCCAACCACTGAGTACTTGGCGAATGGATTGATCACGCCCTGGTTGGACTTCCTCTGGGCGGCAACGCAATGACAGACTTTGCAGCCTATGCCCTCAGTTCCCGCCTCAAGCCAAGGAAACTTCATTTGCCAGACCTNCCTGGTTGGACTTCCTCTGGGCGGCAACGCAATGACAGACTTTGCAGCCTATGCCCTCAGTTCCCGCCTCAAGCCAAGGAAACTTCATTTGCCAGACCTGCTTGTTTTTCTCCCACTTTTTGTGGGCTTCCTTTACCAACTCATCATGCTCAGTCGACTGCTTTGTCGCCGCATCCAGCGAAGCAGCGAAAAGAGATGCCATGATGGCACAAATGACCCACAAGTCCTTTGAGCCAAATGGAAAGTGGAGGCTGAATCAGCTACGTTGTCACATAAATTAACCCAAGACTTCACCAGACTTCACCTTGAAAGTCCCCTTCCGGGGGTGTCCCGCCCAGGCCCTGCCACTTCTGAAACCGCTTCCGGAACCGCCCCGGTAGCGGAAGCGGGAGGGGTGTGTAGGGTACTCTCCCATATACTTTACACTACATTGATACAGACATACACACATATACAAATACATAGATATATACATAGATATATACATAGATAAATACATATATATAGATATACACATAAATATAGATATATACATACATATATATATATATTTATGTGATGCCAGATGATGCTTCCAATAATTTAGACAATACGTAAAACAAGTATAGACATAGACATTATACCTCAAACTATGAGACGACGATAGACGACCACGTTGCACTAAACACTCCCTTTTAGGACAACTTGTGGCGTTGAAGAAACGCATAACCTTCATTGCGCTGAAATGAAAGAGCACAACCGCTTCGCAGCAGAACAAAACATCACAATTTTGATCAATTTCGTGTCCCAAGTCATGATACTGTCTTTGTAAAATGTGTTTGATTTTTAGGCTATAGGCTATGTTAACTCAGACAGAAGCCTCGCAACCCCAAGGCTGCTGGTCTGTCCTCTGTCCAGCTGCCTTCAAGCGGACCCAGCCTCAGTCAGATGGGTCGGGAAGCATGTCTGTCACTGGGAAGAAGAAGAGTGTTTGGTATCAAATGGCATGGCGCTGAACAAGCGCGTCAACTTGAACAGAAACTGAGTAGCATATGTTTTGTGATTCATTGTCATGCGGCATGCGTGGTTTTTTGATGTCTCAGAACGGACAACTTGGCTGAAGCGCTTAAGCCTATTAGGCTTAAGCACGTCGCCTCTTCCTAGAGCACGCGCAGATTTACCAGTGGTCCAGGAAACGCCCAAAACTCACCCGAAGCGCTTAAGCCTATTAGGCTTAAGCACGTCGCCCTCCTGACCCGCAACTATCCAATTGTGTGGTTTTTCCAACACAGATGGAGTTGGTGTAGTTTTCAACAGGAAACCATGCAAAGCTGTGTCAGCACAGTTGCATATTAACCGAGAAGATTATCTATGACATTTGCACAATGCTGCGCAGACTTGTTGGGTGGGACCCTGCTGTTGCCATGTAAAACCAATGCTGAAACTGAAGCGTATCAAAAACCGAAGTTTTTGAGACAGAATACTTTTTTGAGACGTTCATAGTTATTTTTGAGACGCCCATTCTCCATCATACCAATTCCCAGCACACACTCTTACTGATTCCATGAATTGTGAACCAACTGCGAAATGGATTGAGTGAGTCAAAAACTGTCTGCTGCATTCAGTGCCAGCCTTTTGAGACTTTAAGATCCACACAAGTAGAGTAGGTCCGCAGTGCCTGCAGTCTACCCATGCTGCAGTATTTACAAGCCACACTTCAGTTAGCACAGTTGCTCAGTCCACAGCCAGCACATGTATAATCTGAAAAATATGATGCAATCCTGCTTGAGTGCCAGGCTTCTGCAGCTCGCCAATGCTGGTCAGGATCTTGCCTTGTCAGTCCCAACAAGCCACACATCAACGGATGAACATGCTTCACTTGGCAGTGAGGGTTCTTACAACCATGAATTGTTTGGTAAACACCATCTGAATTCCTGAAGTTGCAGGTTCTCCATTCCAGGAAATGTCAATATTGGAACCATTAAAACCTACTGACCAATGAATTCCTGTAGGTCAGATCATGGCAACAATAAGGGTTTGGAACCTCATCCAACAAAAGCTGTATGCAGTATATATGACTGCAGGACGAAATGCAGTGGAACTCTGGTGATGAATCGCATTCCAAATGTTCATAGTAATTCTTGGCTACCAGTATGGCTAATACTAATTCAAACTTAAAGGGCCGGAATCCAGACCCTGGTGTCATGATGACTCTGATGCCCATTTTCATTGCAATGCTTGGCTAACCCCCATGCCTAATTCAAACTGTCATGATGACTCTGATGCCCATTTTCATTGCAATTCTTGGCTACCCCCATGCCTAATTCAAACTTAAAGGGCCGGAATCCAGACCCTCATGTCATGATGAAGCAGCTACATCCTATATTTCATTGCACTTATTTGTTAGTTTCTAAATATCATACTTATCATAAAACCCCATATTTCATTATATCTTGGTCTTTAAATATCATTATCATACATGTAAAGGACCGGAATCCAGACCCTGGTGTCAGCATGCATTAGCCACATCCTATATTTCATTGCACGTGTTAATTTCTAAATATACTTGACAAGTCATAGTAAATACTCGGCGTCTGGCCTCCGGCACTGGGTAATACAATCCAGTGTCTGGCTTCCGGCACTGGGTATTACCTATAACAAAATAATAAATTAATGCTAAATATCAATATAGATAAACCCCACTCTTGGATGATTGAACTTGCATCTACATTTTAAGATAGGTTCATGGCTGGAATCCAGGCCAACATTCAATTGCAAGGGTGCAAAGCGCAAAGCTACATGAGCTGGACACCAGACTCTTTTCTCATTCATTATGGCACCAATGGCAGAACGTAGAACACTGAATCACCCATAAACAATTTTGGGCCATTTGTCCACACACTAAGTTTGAATGCCCCTGCAACTTCGAGCATCAAATGAAACCTGGGCCAGGTTGGATCAGAACAATGCCCGATCACAGTCGTCATGCCAAAATCAAATTCAAAGGTTTCACTTGTCTTGCGAGAGTACACTGTGAAATTGCCGTCCTTTTTCCAGGGTGATACCAAAGATCGAAGATGAGGTAGCCAGCTCGGCGTGGATTAAGGTGACATCGAAGATGAGGTGAGATCAAAGATCTTAAGAGGCACTCAGTCGTATTCCAACAGATGGATGATGCCAAAGCTTCAGCAGTTTCCTGGCATCCCAATCAATGCCCAGCATGTGATGTGGTTCAACTTCGATTTGGTTTAGATTCTACATGATGTTGTGTTTATCAGTTCAATGTGCCAGTCCATGTTAGTCCACAAAATATTGCAAGATTGTGTAGATGTCCAAGCTAATCAATGTCCAAGTTGCCTCAAGAAAGGATCCAGTCCCTCCAGTCTTCAACCCATTGACCAAACCTGAGTTGAAGTAGAGTAGCAAACGAATCATGTTTTAGTATGCCGTTCCATCAGCACTCAGTTCTGGCAAGCAGCCACTCCATCTGCCAAGGCTCTGCCTTTGGCCTTTCTTTCATCACATGGTCTGCCTCAGATGGCTTCGGAATGGGGTGGTCTATGTAAGCTCACCTTTGAAATCTGTTGAAGGAATGCGAAAAAACAACAACCACTGACTGTGCATATTTGCCGTTGTTAGCACTCTTGAACTCTCATTCATGGGTGGTGCATGATGGCCCTCTGGGTGGTATGTGGTGAATGGTTCGATGTGTCATCATGTGAACCTTAAAACATTCTTTATCATGTTTGGAGCTGGTTCAAGCTGAACCCCTCAAACCTCAAAGGGTTCAAGTAGCAAAAACCTGCCCTGTAATTCTAATTCATCAAGATGGTTCTATATAGACCTTTCAGGACTAAGGCTTTATGAACTCAGAGTTGGTGGAGGATCTACAAGTGAAGATAAGAAATCAAGAGTGGCAAAGAACCACATAGTATGGTCACAAAGAGTTTTGCTCTGAGATCCACCCCAGATACCTATTAAAGGTGACATGAATCACATGAATCTATATCATGGTAATCTCTTTGAGAAACCAAGGCACTGCATCCCGAAAGGTCATCCCATACCGCAAGATCATCATGCTGATGGGGATGATCGGACCACGGTGTCGCCCACCATTGCAGACACTGATGATGGTTTTTCCTTAGCTAGTTAGTGTTGTGCAGCAGGGCCAGAACTTGACACTCACTCTCTCTCTCTCTCTCTNGTCGCCCACCATTGCAGACACTGATGATGGTTTTTCCTTAGCTAGTTAGTGTTGTGCAGCAGGGCCAGAACTTGACACTCACTCTCTCTCTCTCTCTCTCTCTCTTCTCTCTCTCTACATTTATACATATATATATATATAATATTTGTGTATATATGTATATATATATATACGCATAATACATGTAAATCCATGCTTATCCTCTCTTATCCCACTCTTATCCAACTCTTATCCACTCTTATCCAACTCTT
>BGPT01003063.1:6426-19004 GCA_003297045.1 Symbiodinium sp. clade C Y103 | reverse complement strand
TCCTCATCCACTTATCTCACTCATTCTGACGCTCTCATACTCATTGAAAACCAATGGATTGAAGGCATTTTACATGCTAAGCATATCTGTTGAAAAGCACTGGTTTGAATGCATTTTTCATGCAAAATCGATTGAAAACCAATCGATTAAAGGCACTTTACATGCTATATCTTATGAAAAGCACTGGTTTGAATGCATTTTTCATGCAAAATCTATTGAAAACCAATGGATTGAAGGCATTTTACATGNATCTTATGAAAAGCACTGGTTTGAATGCATTTTTCATGCAAAATCTATTGAAAACCAATGGATTGAAGGCATTTTACATGCTAAATCTTATGAAAAGCACAGGTTTGAATGCATTTTTCATGCAAAATCGATTGAAAACCACTGGATTGAATGCATGTTTACATGCAAAATCTTTTGAAAAACCACTGGTTTGAATGCATTTTTCATGCAAGACCTATTGAAAACTAATAGGTTAAAATACATTTTTCATGCAAAATCTCTTGAAAACCAATAGTTTGAATGCATTTTACATGCATGCTAAATCTATTAAAATCTATTCAAAACCAATAGATTGAATGCATGGATTGAATGCATGTTTAATTACATGCTAATTCTTATGAAAAGCAGAGGTTTGAATGCATTTTTCATGCAAAATCTATTGAAAACCAATGGGTTGAATGCATTTTACATGCTAAATCTTATGAAAAGCACAGGTTTGAATGCATTTGTCATGCAAAATCGATTGAACAACAATGGATTGAAGCCATTGTACATGCTAATTAGTTCTTATGACAAGCACTGGTTTGAATGCATTTTCATGCAGAATCTATTGAAAACCAATGGATTGAAGGCATTTTACATGCTAATTCTTATGAAAAGCCATGGTTTGAGTGCATTTTACATGCATAATCTCATGAAAACCAATGGGTTGAAGTAATTGTTCATGCTAAATCTATTGAAATCTATTCAAAACCAATAGATTGAATGCATGTTTAATTACGTGCTAAATCTTGTGAAAAGCACTGGTTTGAATGCATTTTTCATGCAAAATCTATTGAAAACCAATGGATTGAAGGCACTTTACATGCTAAGCATATCTGTTGAAAAGCATTGGTTTGAATGCATTTTTCATGCAAAATCAATTCAAAACCAATGGATTGAAGGCATTTTACATGCCAAATCTTTTGAAAAGCAATGATTTGAATGCATTTTACATGCAAAATCGATTGAAAACCAGTGGATTGAAGGCATTTTGCATGCTAAATCTTATGAAAAGCACTGGTTTGAATGCATTTTTCATGCAAAATCGATTGAAAACCTATGGATTGAAGGCATTTTACATGCTAAATCTCATTGAAAACCTATATCTCATGAGTGAATGGATCTTTATTTAGGGGGATTGGATTTTGGGTACCCTCACTGGACCTTGTTGACCTTGTTGACCTTATGGGGGGGGGGCGGTTTATTAATCCGGGGTTGACATTATATATCTGTGTGTGTGATCATGTGTGTGTGTGTTTATACGGGACGGTGCAAATCATGGCGACTTTTGTCCTCGCCTCATCCGAGATGACCAGCAGCCGCGGGTGTTTTTTCACCACTGCGGCGATGGCCTCCAGCTCTTCCTTTCGGAAGACCTTCCCCAAGGGCGCGGAGGGGGTGTTGAACATCAAAATCCTGCGGCGCTATCCGTGGCTGTGAGTCTGGGTTGGTCACATGCTGATGAATAAACTTGGTATCTTCTGACCTATTGCCATGCATAGCCGGTACATGTTCTGTGTGAATCTGCATGCGCGTTGACATATCCTATGCATAAATTCTATTCTTGCATGCATCACGCTCCCTTGCGTTACGCTGCCGATGCCCTTGGAGTGAAGATTTGAAGATTATTGAAGGGGAGATATTGACAAGGCCGGGCCCACAGATTCTGATGTATCCATGGCAGCATCGGGTACGGTCAAAACCTGCAGAATGACTGAGCTGTCCTTGTTTTGGACGTAATGGCAGCTTCCAGCTCATCCATGTTCACAGTCCAAGCCTTTGAACTGGTGGCGCCACTGTCTGGCGGCTTCATATTGACCCCAACCAGTTTCACGCCCAAAGTCGATGCGGATTTCACCACGGCATCGAAACAGGGGGTGAACAGCACCACCTCATCCTCCGGATCCGTCCATGAAAACAGACAAGTGAAAATCGCCTCCTGTGCGCCGATCGTTGTCACAATCTCCTTCATCGGATCCAGTTCTCGATTGAAGCGAGGCCCATAGATCCGTGCAACGGTTTGAGCGAAGGTCGGTTCCCCTCCTGGTCGCGTGTACTGATTGCCCAAAGCCTTTGGAGCTCCAGTTTCGGCAAAGACATCTCCATCCATGGCATCTTCCACGGCCTTGCGGAGAAAGTCAGGACTTCCGAAGGATGGAAAGCCTTGTCCCAAGTTGGCGGCCTGGAAGCGGCTCAAGGTTGGACACACAAAAACTTAGATGTTCATTTATATTATTGTTATTATTATTATTACTATTATTATTATTATTACTATTATTGTTATTACTGTTATTACTATTATTATTACTATTATTATTATTACTATTATTATTACTATTGTTATTACTATTATTATTACTATTATTATTATTACTATTATTATTATCATTACTGCTATTATTATTATTATTATTACTATTACTATTATTATTATTACTATTATTATTATTACTATTGTTATTGTTATTATTATTGTTATTGTTATTATTATTATATTATATATATACCGTACCTATATCTGTGTGTATAGTATATATATATAACTATACAAAAATATAACTATATATGGCTATGGCTCAAAAAACGGGTATGGAACGGTACGCAGTGATCCGGACGTATGGAACGAAGGAGTTACACAAATGGTCTGAAATGAATTCAATTTTGAGCTGCAGCCATATATATATATGTGTGTGTGTGTGCTTGTGTGTTGGATGATCATAATTACTTAACATGATAGAAAATTGTATTCAACAACTGGTGTACTGCAAAAGTAATCCGAGAATACAGTACTTCAAAATCCTATGGCTTTGAAAAGGGCCGTATACTGATGTATTATACACAGAATATAAATATATACATCAAATATACATAAACTGCATCAAACTGCCTTGTTCTCACATGCTCCGCACCTTGTGCTGATTCGCCAAGGCCGTGAACTGCGCGAAGATGTTGGGCGCCAGCGCGGCCTTCAACCGCTTCGCAGGGCGAAACGCCTCTGCCTCGGTTGCCGCGGCATCCGCCATGGCGGTAGCCGCGCGGTTCCGTGGAGCGTCGCGGCCACTGAAATGGCCGCAGGGGTCAACATGGTCAACCGCTAGGAAAATATCGGGCAAAATATAGAAAAATGTGCAACATGAGCTCTGACCTGACCTGAAGCCATTGATTTGATTTGATTTGGTACTATTTTATCCATGATGCATCCTGAATTTGATGACATCATCTTACAGTTCTCTTGAAATGTTCCTGATGCATCCTTTGATACCCTGATGCCATGGCAAAACAATGCCAAACAGCTTTCAACAAATAAAATTCACGCAATTTCTCTCACGGACGCTTGGGCTGCGAACTACCAAGCCAAGAATGGCAAAGCGGACGGACCGCTTGCTCCTTGGGATGCGTGGGAATTGAAGTGCTGCAGCATCGCAAAAATTGCCACGCCGCTCTAAGCCATGTGCCCAATGACCGCTGATGTCATGGTGGGTAGCTCGTTCTCCTGCGAAGTGCTGCGAAAGAAGTGACTACAACATAATCTACAAATGAATCCACCGTAATCCAGCCAGGTTTGATGGATCTGACAAGAACATAAAAGGATCACGGCTTTGAACCACACTTCGAGACAACATCCGGCCCGATCCGGCCCAATCAACAACCCCATACACCAGCATCGGGAGATAACGGGAATCTGGGTGCCCCGAACCACCGCAATGAGGAGCAGGACCAAAAAGAGCACCGCATGCAGCAAGATGACTCGGTGGATGCTGGCGAAAACGCCCCAGAGTGAATGCACCTGGACAAAGGGGTCGAACAAAGGCGACCTACGCAGGAATTTTGCAGTCTCAAGAGCCAGCGACTTGATCCCACATTCAGACATATTCAAACATATTCAAGCACACCTTGGACTGTCTCAGACTCTGTCTAGAATATCCAAGTCGACGTCCCTCTGCATCCCTTGCCTCCCGGTGGGTCTTCACCATGTTGGCAGCCAACGCTCGTCTCCAATTCACGCGGTGCAATGCAGCAAAGCGATGCTCGTGAGGAAGGTCAAACAGCCTGGCCCGTCCCCATCAGCCAGGATGGGACCTTTGAGATGCTAGTAAAACTATGTAACATCAATGTAAATCAACGTAGACCCTCTCAGATGAATCCAATATTGGCAAGGCAAAGATCTCCCAACAGTCAATGTCAGTCAATGTCAGTCACCTCGTACCATCTTCCAAGCGGAGTCGATCCGACATGCGGATGGGATCACAAAAGAGCTCGTTCCAATCGTCGTAGTTGGCCGTGTCCGCCTTGGTGGACGGAGCGACCACGGAGCGACCATGATTTCCCATCTTGGATCCCCGAGATTCAGAAATTGTCGGTACATGTTGGTAAGTACATCTGATCTCTTATTATCTCACTAGATTATTAGCCATTGGGATTTAGACCCCGAGTGCCAACCATTGATATTTGGAAAACATAAATTCAGGAGGTATCAGTTCTCGTTTCGGCTGCCCTTTTTTACGCTGTCCCGACGTACCCTGGCAGTTTCATTGGTCAAGGAGGCCCGGATGGTCCGACAACCATCTTCACAGCCCGATCTTGTTTGCATCCGATTCTCAACAGCACTGGCGCTGCTTCCACGAACTTAAGCAATGCATAAACATGCATAGCATATAACGAGACGTAAGGTGACATAACGTTACATTTGGGCATCAAATTCATCGGGCTGTACAATCTGTGAGGGCTTCTCAACGGGAGCCTGATGTCAAAATCAAAATGAAAAATGACGGAATAGGTGGATGAGGTTTGGCTTCAAAGGCCAAAAGCACTTTGGCGGCTCCTATTGAGACTCGGTCGTGCTGCTTCAGCTGCCCCTCTGTTCAGCATTCTAAAGGCGGTGCGGATAGAAAGTGGGTTATTGTTGGGTCAAAATTGGGATTCTGCGGGCGATTCCCAAAATTGGATGCTTCAGAAAAACCTGGCAGAAAATGAGCAAAATCTCCAGACTGGCTGATTCCTCTCGAATTTTGACCCATCCCCCAGATGGTGAAACCCCGCACTCTGCGCTGTGCTGCACTCAGATCGGAATCGAGTCCTGGTAGTCATACTCTATGCAACTCTGTTGGCTGCATGGCTTGCACTTCAGATTGGTGAGGGTGGCTCTTCCATGAGCACCTCAATGGTGTAGCAAGCTGTTTTGTAGAGAGGCATCTGCAAGGTGCTACCATAGGCCAACTGACTCAAGCGGTTGGCCGTTGTCTCAGGAAAATATCCTGCTGTTGTTTGCAGGATGTTGTCCCAGGGCCGACCAGGCGGCGGAATGGGATCCTGAATCTGGTCGTGGTCATCGTGGTCATCGTGGTCATTGCAGTCGTCGGAGTCGACCCTGACCTGAGCCTCGGTCGCCGCGGTGCCCACGGTGCTCACGCTTTGGGCATGGCGCCGGCGCTGGCGCTCCTGGCTGCGCGTGGCATCGTCATCGAAGGACAAGGCCTTGAACCAGGATGCACCGCTCAACTGGCAGGTCCCTTTCTCCCCGATGGGACCACCAATCGACGCAATGGGGATGTCAGCTTCATCAATGTCCTCTGCTTCATCTTCTGTGGCTTCAGGTGATGCTGTGGCCGTGGCGCCTGCTTCATTCTCTGGACGTCCTGGTGATTCTGTAGCCCCCTCCGAAGCTGCAAAGGCAGTGGAGGTGGATGCCACTGAGAAATGGGAGCGGAAGATGCGGTCCCTCTTCAGGGCCTTCTTCTCCAACTTTTTCCCTTCAATGCTGTGCACCAAGTCATCCAAATCTCGAGCTTCACTTCCACTCCTAGACATGGCTTCCTCGACTGCTCGGTGTAAGACTCGCATCACACCTGGCATCTTGCTGCGCCTGGCCGTGCTTAAAGCATCTTCTACGCTGGCACCATGCAAGATCAGCTCAGCTGCCACATCTCGGTGGCTTCCCATGCAAGCCTTCATCAAGGCAGTGGTGCCATCACTGCTGGAGACACATGGAGACACCCCATGTTGCAATAGAAGTTGAGCTACCTCCAGATGTCCGTTGGCACAGGCTGAGATGAAAGCCCCTGAGGCCTCTTCAGCATCTACTGGTACTTTTCGCAGCAATAGCTCCACTACAGCAGACTGGCCATTGCCGGAGGCGGCATGCAGCGCTGTGAACTTGTTGGGTCTGCAATCTGCCTGATGATTCAAGAGTAGCTCTACCACCTCCGTGTGCCCATACAAACTCGCTAAAATCACAGCGGTACGTCCACTGGGGGTGGCATGACTAATGCTGGCTCCATGCTCCAAGAGCAGATCTACCAACTCGAAACGTCCTGCGGTGCAGGCCTCCATGAGTGCCGTGAAGCCATCGGCTGCGGCAGCGTCCACAGAGGCACCGGCATCCAACAGCAGCTGGGCCACCGTCAAGTGGCCACCACTGCAGGCGGACATCAATGGAGTCCAGCCATCACTGCGGCTCCAATTCACCGAAGCACCTTTCTTCAACAGCAGAGGCACCAAACTCGCCAGGCCTTTGTTGCAAGCTGTTAAGAGCTGCTCAGACAATCGGTCCATGGCTTCAGGCGGACATTGCAGACATGTTTTCCCCCGAAAAAAGTGTGCGATACTGTGTCTGAGAAAATGTTGATGCTGTTGACTTTGCTGGGCTGTGTCACTTGTGCGCTGGACGCGCTGCAGAACTACAAAGATGAGCCCAACTGCGCACAATGGGAAGCTTCCAATAAAGAGTCCCACTCAACAACTCCTGTTTGGAGGGTGTCCCAGGGTGACCTGCGCAACTCTTGCCTTGCCAGCCATTGCAAAGGGAGTCCATTGAGGTCACAGCTGGAAGAAATCTGTGAAACTTGTCTCTCAAGACTTTCTTGTCTTTGCCCGTCTTTGTGTCAACGTCGACTCTAAGGTACCACTCCTGCACCACGCATAGCAGTGTTGACACATGCCACTGCCACATTTCAAGACAAACAAATTGGCCAAAAGCAAGGAACTCAACTCCTACCCTTTCAGAAATTAAAAATCTACATGCAGGGTGGAAAAATCTACATGCAGGGTGGGGCAGCAACATATAGCATGTACAAACTTTCTAGGTGTAGGCGTAGGTGACGTTGCCGGAATCTATCTGTGGCCGCAGTCCTCAAAAATCACATTGTAAATTGGTCTGATGATCTTGGCGAGGAACAGGCCACTCTTTGTTGTGCCACTGCCCTGATAGAGTGAACCTGGAGCCACGGTCACGGAGTGACATGGCACTTACCAGACCTGCCTCATCTGTGCGGATTTTGATTGAAGAGTTCGAAGGGATCCCCACTTTGGAGTACATATATAGTATGTTCCAAGGAAACCTAAATCCTTCGAGATTCTTCTAAAATCCTTCTCAGCAACCTCCAGGTGGAGAATCCACCATGTTTCTTAATGGCTTCCAAAAAGGCATCCTCTTGAGAAAGCCTCTGGGCACCGGGCCTCCCATTTGTACATCCTCAGAAGCCAGCGCCAGCTCTGTGAGGAAGCAAACCACTTCGGGCCTTAGACCGCCAGCATCCGCCAGCATCCGCCAGGCAATGGTCATCCAATGGTCATCCAATATGGGGGTTTCCAGAAAAGGGGTTCCCCGATAGCTGGATGGTTTTTGTGTCATGGAAAATCCTACTTGAAAAAATTGCTGAGAACTGGGGGTACACCCATGACTTAGGAAACCTCCGTCAAGATCCACTGAGGGTCCCAACATGAAGCGGATATTACCAGCTTCGCCCCAAACCTGGCAGGAGATGGTAAGGCAGCCATGCCGGCCATGAGGTGAGGCGGCAGCAACATGCAGGTGTTGCGAGCAAATAAACGCTGATTTCAACCTCAGGCGTGTTGCATGCGGCGGATGGTTAGCAAATGTTAGAAACGAGGACGGGGACTGTGTCGTGAAGCCTCTCAGGCATTGACCAGTTGTTTCCCAGACTCGCTGTCTGCATGGGCCAACAAGCCCCGACGTTGCCCTCAGGCATCGCGTTGTCAACAGGGTCCAAAAAGAATCAAAAAGTAGGGAATCAAATAATACTATATAATATCAACAATAATGTGGTTATTATAGTTATTATCAATATTAATTAATACCAATAATATTCATCAAACACAGATATCACACGTCGCATGGCCATAGCCCGATCCGAGAACAGCACGTTCTCTTCGAGATGGCACCTGGCTGTTACAAACGTGGCCCTACGTCCCGGGCCAAAACTGCTCCAGCCTGCAGCTCTGGGCAGGCCGCCAGCCTGCGAGAAACTGGAAAGGTTGAAGAGGTCAGGAAAATCATGGATTGAATTTTTGATTGCATGATTTTAAATAAATTTTAGATGATGTTATAACATGTTTCTGGCTAACCTTCATAATTCTCTGTACTTGAAATGGTTTGTGCCTGCCACGCCATCGGTGCAAGCCCTCCAAAAGGTCACGATGAAGATCAGCCAGCGCATCCTGACGAAATGGCATTCAAATGCGTTTACAAGTTGTAGGTGATTCAGTGATTCCAGTTGTTTCTCTGGAGCCCACACACATGCACACAAAATATGTAAAATTGAAAACGTTTGTTGAAACAATGGCATCTATCCTTATACCCTGAGTCTGGTGAACCACCCACTTGTAGCTTTTGGATGCTTTTGGGCCCTACAAAGCCATACACATCACACCTTCAGGAGCTCAGGCTCGGCTTCGGCTGCTGCGCGCTGCAGCGCCTGTGGATCTCACCAGGTCAGGCGCATGGTCCCCGTCGTCCTCATGGTTTCGGGTTCCCCCGGGTCCCACGCCCACCGTGTTTCGCATGACGTTTGTTGCACTGCGCTCTGTGGCGTGTCCAAGGCCCTCCTCATGACAGAAGGGGCCAAGGGGGGGGCAACTGGACCGTCTTGGAATTCCACACACATGATTCAATGTGCGTCTCGCAACCAGACTGGCCGTGAAAGTTGATAAAGAAACTGCCATGTGCAGCATCTGGCTGTCAATTGCTGTACAAGCGTGCAGGTGGTTCCACCGTTGATCCATATGGTAGCATTATGCTCTATGCAGATCACTGTGCTCTCGACGGCCAGAGGGCTGCCCGCACAAACCTGCAGAGGAGCTTGCCTAAGTGAACATGGGCACTAGGAAGTGGCGCTGCAGGATCTCAGATTACCTATTCAGTGCTAAGTAGCCACTGCACCAAGTTGATTCCATCGATCAAGCTGTACAGAGTGCATGGCCCTGCTATACAGAAAAAGGTGGCGGGTCACCAGATTCACTTTTGCTTCGCCTCATGGCATTCTTGGGGGGGTTCACTACATCATCCAATTCCAGGAAGGTGTTTCGCACTACCAACTTGGTCACTTCGGCCGGCAACTGATCGGACTCTGCAGAATCCGACCCCGCACTGGATGCACCGTGCCCTTCGGATCCCAGCAAGTGGGGACGCACGTCTTCCACGATGCTTGGGGCTGTGGTACCCCCATTGGCACGGCGATATGCGGCTTTCTGCAGGTGGAAGGCTTCGTTGAAGGAATCGCGAATTTGCATCCACTGGGATCGAAGTACGACACATTGATATGGCACTAGGGCTCTGCTCTCCAGGGTGTCGTAGGTCTTGACATCATCATGCCCCAGGCTGTCCAAGAAACGTCGCATGTATTCCACCATTCGGAACTTCCCAGCGGAGCGGGTCCATGTGCTCAGGCCCAGGTGCTTCCCTGCAGAGATGGTGACTAGCTCATCCGCCTGTCACGGGAGTCCCGCGGTGGAAAACCCATGGGTCACCTTTGGGGTGTCCACCTTTTCTGGGAACAGCTAATATCGGTGCCGAACATACAAATAATATCAAATAATACTATATAATTAATATAATTAAATAAGACTATTAGTACTTCAGTTGATTTGTCCAAAAATCAAAATGAAGGAGGGCCTCAATGTCTCGGATTTCTGGAACCAGCGGTGGTCCACGATTAAAGCTCCGCATGCAAAGCACCTGGGCGACCGACTTTGATTAAGATATCAAAAGATATGCCCTGGCCTCAGGATGACTCTGGTAGCAGCGATGTTTCTCAGGTTCAGTTGCTATTCCTTCTGGTTTGTCCTGAAGATTGTGTCGTGTCTGTTCTTACCTGCGTAGATCTGCGCAGATCATACACCACACCATATATCACCAAATGGCATAAGTTTCAGCAATTACGACATGTTGCAACATTTACAACCAAGTATGAACTGTACGAGTGCACTGAGTACATCATTCATCATTGTAGACCTTAAATGTTTATTTCACCCCCTCGTCCCAGGCACCAGATAGAACTCCTCATCCACTTGACGCATCTGCTGGATGCCTGGCCGATTTAGAAATCGCACCATGGCCTTGCGGACCATATCCGTCAGAAAGCTGAAAAGTAGCGAGGCCCAATATGGCCACTTGTCCTGCAGTTCTGGAGAAAGGTCTGGATTTATTGGCGGGAAATCAAATGTGATTATATGTTTATTTATATGTATAATCATTATTACTATTATCATTATTATTGTTATTATTATGAATAGTTATCATTGTTATTACAGTATGATTATTATCGTTATTGTTATCAATAATAGTTATTATTGTTGTTATCATTATTATCGGTTTTGTTATTAAGAATTATTATTGTTGTTGTTATTAATAATAGTTATTATTGTTGTTGTTATCAATAATAGTTATTATTGCTATTGTTATTAATAATAGTTATTATTGCTATTGTTATTAATAATAGTTATTGTTGTTATTAGCATTATTATAATTGCATATTATTAGATCTTATTATATACAAGTATATGTACTATTATATATCGTTATATGTTATTATATATTATTAGATATTGTTTCAAATTATTACCAATTATTTTAAGTAAATAAACAAGTTTGTATTATAATACACACATATATATATAATTATATGTATACTATAATATAGTTAGCACAAGACATGGTGCCGCATGGTCTATACCTATTGGATCCTATCGGTATAACACATCTTTAGATGTCCTAAAAAGAGGGGGAAAACATCAAACACGTGGCTCCTCAGGAGTGCTGAAGATCATCGACACTCGAAATCGATTGCGATGACCCATGTTGCGACAGACCAGCATGCCTTCCTGACCGACTCCATCGTAGTCCTGCACAACTCACAACAGCTGTCAGCTCATCACCATCCCTCACAGCGGCTCACCAAGAATATCTGCAAAATCTATCAAATCCAGCGAGATCTACTAATTATGATAGTTGGTGAATGTTGGAGATACAATGTCCTGCCATGTCCTATCTCGAAATTGTCCTGAAAGCAGGCGTAGGCACAGTCCCCGGGCGATGGAAAGTCTCTTCGAAGCTGATGGCGGGCTGAAATTGGCACGGTGTCGTAGAAAAAGCTATTCCTGGGCTCGGGCCAAACAGGAACCGCGTTTGATGTTTGGAAGTCCATTACATTGACATGGAATGCTCACGGAATTCATGGCGCCCATTGCATCCCAGTCGGGTCCCAGTCTCCTGAAGGGGCCGGAAGAGTTTCCGAAAAGAAGCGACGCCATGCGAAGAACCCACATGTTGCTCGCGCGCTCCACCATCGAATCGCCTGGTGCCAGGGTCGTTCGCCACCGCAATAGCAGCTCTGTATGACCTGGTGTCGAAGGGCGAAGGGTCAAAAGAAGGGACCCAATGAATCCTAAGCATACAAGTATATCCGCCGACCCCGGCCTTCGCCAAGGCCGGGGCGGCGCCTGGGACCACCGGAGGTGTGGAACCTGCTCTGTCACGGCTCCTGCCGTGCACGCCCTAAGCCTGCCATTTGCCAGGCCTCAAACCCTCCCGAGGCCTTTCCAAGCATTTTAAGCGCCTTCAAGCCTGCCGTTTGCCAGGCCTCAACAAGCAACTCTCACAGCTAACGGACCTATCCAGGCCACGGCCATCTGTTTTAAGGGCCTTCAAGCCTGCCTTTCAACGGCGTTCAAGCCTGCCGTTTGCCAGGCCTCAAACCCTCCCGAGGCGTTTCCAAGCCTCTTCAAGCCAAGGCCATCTGTTTTTAACGGCGTTCAAGCCTGCCGNCAAACCCTCCCGAGGCGTTTCCAAGCCTCTTCAAGCCAAGGCCATCTGTTTTTAACGGCGTTCAAGCCTGCCGTTTGCCAGGCCTCAAACCCTCCCGAATCCTTTCCAAGCATTTTAAGCGCCTTCAAGCCTGCCGTTTGCCAGGCCCCAAACCCTTCCCAGGCTTTTCCATCTGTTTTTAACGGCGTTCAAGCCTGCCGTTTGCCAACCCTCAAACCCTTCCCGACGCGTTTCCAAGCAACTCTCA
>BGPT01003062.1:32185-55159 GCA_003297045.1 Symbiodinium sp. clade C Y103 | reverse complement strand
TCGGCAGTTCAAGCTCAGCTCAAGAATGTGCAACAAATTCAGGCAACACAAAGCGCATTTGCCGCGATCTTGGCCGATGGATCAGTGGTTGCCTGGGGCAAGACATTTTGTGGTGGTGACTGCTCGGCAGTTCAAGGTCAGCTGAGAAATGTACAGGAAATTCAGGCCACAGCAGCCTCATTTGCCGCGATCTTGGCCGATGGATCAGTGGTGATTAGGGCGAACCACACCATTTGAGAAACGTGCTGCAAATTCAGGCTGCAGCTGGCGCATTTGCCCCGATCCTGGCCGATGGATCGGTGGGGCTCATCTAACTATGGCGGATACATCTCAGTAGTGCAAGGTCGGCTCCTGGAACGCCATGGTGTCCATATGTTTTAGGCAACTTTGGGAAAGTGGCAGTTTTCCATGCCACTTAAAAAAAAACGGCAACTGCGTTCAAAATGATGAACTTTGCTGAAATCACATGCGCAAAAATGGCGCAAACAGGCGCAAGAGTGGCGGACATATCCGAAAATTTGCATAGAAAACACAAAAATATTGGATGGACAAAATAGGCAACTTTTCAGTTCCAAAAAGTGGCGCTGAGAATGGTACACAGTGGCGCAGTTGCCTCAAAAATCTGGCTTTCCAGGTAGTAGGTTCCACACATGGCGGTTTAATGATCCTGGCCAAAGGATAAGTTGTTAACTTGCATCCAGAGCAACGTGGTGAACTCAATAGGAAACCATCCCGGCAGCTTACCATTGATGGCTGGTAAAAGACCATCCCCAAATCGTGGCAAGTTTCGAAAATTTTTCAAGGTCCGAGATCGGTGTTCGAAGAAGTCGCCACAGACTTTGCCATCCAAGACGCACAAAAATTGTGACAAATAAGAAAGGACACCAAATTGGAGAAAAACTGGTTTGTTTGAACATATCATCATCACATACCCTGTGCGTCGGAGACCTATTCCGGATAGGTCTTTTGTCGAAAGACCTAAACAGGTATCCTGGGACCTATCCAGGGAAGGGTGCTGCAGCAGGGGNATACCCTGTGCGTCGGAGACCTATTCCGGATAGGTCTTTTGTCGAAAGACCTAAACAGGTATCCTGGGACCTATCCAGGGAAGGGTGCTGCAGCAGGGGTTCAAGATGTGCACAGCCAAGAGACACATNACCGTGGACAAAGCGTGGACAAACCGTGGAAAGACCTATCTAGGGCGTGGAAAGACCTATCTAGGGCGTGGAAAGACCTATTTAGGGCGTGGACAGGGGTACCACGATTTTCGACGGATTTTCATGTTTTTTCTCCTAAGAAAAATTTGGGATCCCCACCCCCAAAAATGTGCCACACTCTGGTCAAGAATAAATTCATGCATGGGATGATGGACATGTTTGCCTTGATTAGTTCACATGGCGAGCCCGAGGGTTTTTGAATTCGTACCCGTGAACTGCCCCCTTTATGAGGAGCGTCAGAAATCGTCAGCATGAACCAAGGTTTCAATCTGGATACTCTTGATGATGGCACTAATTCAAAAACATACTCTTTTAAGGCTATTATGTCCTTCGTGCTTATTTAGGTCTTTTGTTACCTATTTAGGTCTTTAGGTAAAGACCTATCCAGAATAGGTCTTTTGACCTATAGNTTAAGGCTATTATGTCCTTCGTGCTTATTTAGGTCTTTTGTTACCTATTTAGGTCTTTAGGTAAAGACCTATCCAGAATAGGTCTTTTGACCTATAGGGCATATATACCTGTCTCTTCCTAAGTGCCAATTTTTTTGTCTTTTCGGCGGAAACTGCTTTTTCAGAATAGGTGCACTTTTTGAAAAAAAGGACGCTTTTGATTTTCTACGTGGTTCGTTTGTTTGTCATGAGTTTCACGTGTCCCACTTCTGCACTCTTCTTTTTCTTACAGCTATACACCAGGCAGAATTGTGAGATCTGACAAGGACATTCTGGCAAGACCCAGGTTACTCTGCAAATCAAATGTGTCCTCNCTCTTCTTTTTCTTACAGCTATACACCAGGCAGAATTGTGAGATCTGACAAGGACATTCTGGCAAGACCCAGGTTACTCTGCAAATCAAATGTGTCCTCAAATGCAAGACGTTTGGTGAAAGCACTACACAATTCTTCTAGCTTCCTGGTGGGAATCTGTTGAGATGCAGTTCATCCATGTTCATCCAACTATTTGATTTGACTAGAGACTGTGTTTTTTCTTTGAGTGGATAAAGAGCCAGTCACGACTCTATTTGAAAATAATCAGGGCTGCTCCTGAAGGAGTGTGAACAGCCCGATGACATCTAAGCAAACACGCTTTTGCAGCGGCGTTTTTTCCCAGCCAAACGGCGTTTTTTGGNAATCAGGGCTGCTCCTGAAGGAGTGTGAACAGCCCGATGACATCTAAGCAAACACGCTTTTGCAGCGGCGTTTTTTCCCAGCCAAACGGCGTTTTTTGGCAGCGAAATGGCGTTTTTTCCCGACCGTACGTGATCGCCGCAATTCATTCCCAAATTGTTTCGGTCTGAGCCTGTTGGTTGTGCCCGGTTTTACCCAGAGGTCACCGTTGATGTTGGACAGAAGTTACTGATGCCAAAGGAATACTGATCACAGANTGTTTCGGTCTGAGCCTGTTGGTTGTGCCCGGTTTTACCCAGAGGTCACCGTTGATGTTGGACAGAAGTTACTGATGCCAAAGGAATACTGATCACAGAAGCACTTTTGATTGAAAAAAATAGGTTTTGATGCGAATGTTTCATTGTCAGGATTGACTCGCCTCATGTGTAAGAGCCAGCGCAATCTGTTTCACTACCTTTGCTTCCCCTCAAACTTATGCTTGCAACATTCAGGAAAGGGCCTTTTCACAGCTACCATGTCCGAGGCATGACCTACCTGAAAAANTGTTTCACTACCTTTGCTTCCCCTCAAACTTATGCTTGCAACATTCAGGAAAGGGCCTTTTCACAGCTACCATGTCCGAGGCATGACCTACCTGAAAAAAACACTTTTCACGTGCAAGAACACTTTAATTCCGGAAACAAAGAAATTTCTGTCTTTTTAAGTAGGGACAAAAAATTTAGCACTTAGGAAGGCGCAGGTATATATATATATATATTGACATATGTATACGATTACCAAAATCTTTTGGCTGCTCTTTTTGCAATTCACACAGTCATGTTGGATTTGTTCACCTTATCCCCCCATTTTGGACACACAGCCGATAGATGACCTGCAAGTGTCCGAGAAGGGTTCCCCCCTAAGGCGGTTCAAGCTGTGGGTATCCATATTCCCCATTGAATGGGAAGCCAAGGAGCCAAGACTGTCCTGTTTGTTATACATTCCCAGTTGTGTATACACATGAAATCTAATCGACCCATATATTTATCATACATGATAGTAATAATCAACAATAATACTCATGATCATGATAATCATCATCATCTTCATCATAATCATAATAATCACAATAATCATAATGATGCTAAATATTATTTATGGATTTATGGATATACAATACGAAAAAGGAATTTGCTGCATTTCTGTGAAACTTCATCACAGAGCCATAGATGATTCAACCCGGCCTGGCAGGACAGTGGCGGAGGAGTGGTGAATGTCCGAAACCTCAGCGAAGCAGCAGGGATTTTATTTTTTAAACGAGAAAATTGGGACATGGGAATGGGTCAAAACCTATTAGTAACAATTTTAAGTAATTTTAATGGGATGAACATCCATTTACCAGCTATTCTGGGGTTGACTAGGTACCAGGGTTTTGACTCATAGCCGCATAGAAAATGCTTGTTTTACAACCTGACAACCTGAAAAGAGTTTGCCATCCCAAATTTGATGTGCTTTATGATACTGCATGTGTTTGAACCTGGATTTACCCATGAAAAATACAACAGCATGGGATTTGACTAGTTGACCATGAAGAATGTGGGTTGCTAGTGGACTTGGGTGAGCTAACTTAACTGCTGGGTTTTTGGTAGTAACGCTGAATGGGGCGAAACTAAACCAAGAAACATAGCTGGGGCAGCAGCAACTATCCCCGATGTTTGGGTGTTTGTTTCGGGCACTTTGCTACAATGTGGGGGTTTCCAGTTATAAGTTGGTTTATAAACCCCATTAAATTAACTATAGTTATAAGTATTATAAACCATAGCTATTGGAGTTATACACCCACTTAGCTATCGACTGGGGGCCCCACATTGTAGGGAAATACTCCTGTGTTAACTGGAAACCTCATCCATCAAGAGGATTTTCCAATGACGTTGGACCGCTGGAGTTTGTGGATTGCATCATCCCTATGATGAGGTGCCCTCCAGCTACGTTTGCTGGTTCATGAACCCATTCAACATCTACAGTACCTACCATAGACCAAACACTTAAGCTAGTTAGCAAAGTGTGAAAGATAAAGCCGTTGGTTTCACAGAAAGCTTGAGATTGAGACCCCAATGCTGAACTGAACTCGTTCATTTTTTTGTGCATACGGCTGGTTTTAGACAGACAGCATCGCAAAACATCAGATGCGTTCGGCTCACAAGTTCTTGATAAGCTATGCCAATCTAGTCTACTCGTGTGAACATCCTACACTTTGAACATTTGTTATAACACTTACGACTAAACATGTTTTTGTGAGTCGGCCAAGCTTGGAGTCAGCCGGAGGATTACTATGCTAGCCAAACACTTCCTTTTCATAATCATTTGGGTTTGGTACCCTCAAAATGGGACATTAACAAATTGGCTAAGCCACAAACAACACTCGTACTGTCTGTTGATGATGCAAAACATTTTTCGAATGTCAAAACAACATATCTGAACATTTGTTGGATTTTATAAACCAACTTATGACTTGGAGGCCTCACCTTACACATTGATGATGTTAGATGAATGGACTTCAAGCAACAAACAGCAGCGAGGCGGGCACCACGTTATATCCTGTGTCCTGGTTTGTACAACTCAGCATCATCTTGCCTGGTTAGATCTTGTTACATCATGTCCAGCTGGAAATATTTTGTAGAGTAATGCAATGGCACATGATTTACCCTGGTTCCGTTCCCAATTCACCAGTTAGGGTTTGATATCTTCAATCATCTTCAATAGCATCCAAGTAACATACAACCATACATACTGTGGATATCTGTAGATGGTTGCGAAATCCTGCACCAGTTGACAAGTGGTTTATCCCATCATTTATAAAGTTTCTACCATCCAAGGTGGTGCAGGATTTCGCAACCATCCACAGTATCCCGGTTGATTTGGTGTTTTGAATCAGGTCGCCCAGGAGCACTGCGATGTGTCAGCTGTGCCGCCTGGCTGCAGTGGGTCTCACCGGCTTTTCATAGGATTTTCTGGTGGTTTTTGATGCGGTTTTGACCATGAACAATTGAGATCTACGATGGTTTTACACGACAAGCAACATGACTTTCATGGGGACTTGATTGGGATTTAACATGATTCAACCATGAAAAACATGGGATTGACTGAGATTTGCTGCGGTTTTACTCTGAATTTCATGGCTACTTTGGGAATTCCCGGAATTGCTGCAGATGATGTTGATTTTTGCATCGGTTCATCCGCCAGTTGGGGAATCTACTGAGAATATGGATGACTGCAAATGACTGCGTATTGTTTTTTGCTGTTTTTTGCGTGGTGGCCTCAAAGACAATCCAAGGTGGTCAAATCAACCAAACAGGGGGATAATGGGGCTAGAATAATAACATGAGGATAATTCTGACCATGTGTCCCATTTGCCCAGATATATGTCACACATGGATAACATCTTGCCGCGCTTTCTCGCCCCCGAGTTTACTCATTGTGGGTGCCCAGTCTAGTAGCACGGATGTGCGCTGGTTTAACCATTTTTTGGCTGGCTGAAGCCTTCATGCTTGGTGTGGATCCATATTTTTCTTGATCTCGGCGGCCGTAAATGTCATGTTCATACCCAGATTGGTCTACCCTCAGGCACTGCCTCACATAGATCTAGGAAATCCCATGAAATCCCTTGCTTTCCCTACAAAAAGTGCCCCCCCCCCAGTGATAAATCGGTTTATAATCCCATGTAACTATAGTCACTAGTGGGATATCTCCCTCCAATCAACCGTACAGTGATAGTTATGTTCACCAACTTCGCTATCATCAATCAGCTGTATAAATCCCATTCAATCCCGATTTTGCCTGGTTTTAAGTCAATGCGCATTTTTCCATGGTTTTTCCTAGGGTTTCCTATGGGTTTTCCTATAGTTTTCCTGGACTTCCCAATTTCTGTGAAATGAAATGGTTTTTTTCCCTGGTTTACCTATGGTTTCTCCCTATGGTTTTCCCAATTTCCCCATGGCCCGAATCGTGGAGAAACTCAGGAATGAGCTGCAGGGATGGAGTGCCACAGGGAAGATCACCGAGTCACAGGTGAAGTCGAGCTACTGGGGAGGGGGCAAGAGCTATGCATTTTGGGGCCCCAGCTTACGAAACCATGGGAAACCATAGGAAAACCTAGGAACATGTGGATTTAATCAGATTTATAGCTGGTTTATGATAGCGAAGTTGGTGAACAGAACTTCAATAACATGTGGGTTTATGGGAGTCTATAGTTGGACGGGTTTATAAACCAACAAACATAACTAGAGGGCCCCACTATGTGTGTATTTTGATGGGGATATTGGTATTTGTGTAGTTATCATAATATTTCAATATTCCACTAAATTACCCGTCATATCTCAGATTTTGATTTGTATTTCGATGGGAATTTAGTGAGATGCTCATGAATCTTATGGCCTATTTAGGAGACACATAAGGGATATGTATGGAACATACTGATGATTTTTAGTCATGATAAATATGAAACAATTGATTTGGAGTGGCCACAACCAGATGAACAATATGAAAATCATAGTTTGGATATGTTTGGATCATTATCCGAGTTATGTATGTTTGACAGGAATTTAGTGTGTGTGCTGTTTTCTAATCTGTAGGTTATTGTAGGTTTATAATCCCCTACCTAAACAATCAACACAGTTATATTTTTACTAATTCCCATGGTTGTAATGACAATGATGCACTTGGGCGTTTCTGGAAATGGGGGATCCCAAGTCACCATAGGTTTCAATACTAAGTCAGGGTCTAATGGCTTGGGATGATTGGGGGTGCACACCCACTTTAGGAAACCTCTATATTGATATCCCTGTCGTTGGTATAATATCTCATCAATATTCCATAGAATTACCTTTATTTCATGTTCTTAGAAAAAAAAGCAAAATCAAAAGTAGTTTGATGGATGTTGATGGGAGTTTAATGGGATGCATGGGCTATTTATGGGAAATCTATGGAATAATCGTAGTGATGATATATTGTGGGTAAATATATGGGACAATAATGGAATTTTCATGAGAAAGTGTGGCTGACTTTGTGGCAGATCTGACTATTTCTTAAAATTTTCCTGAATAAGTAGGTGCCGAGTTTTAAATGGATTTCATGTATTTATATATAGATATATAAGCCTACTCTGAAATTTATCCCATGAAATTATATGGTATTCTGATGTATTCTGCACATGAGTGCATGCATGCTAGCTAGCTAACTAGCTAACCAACCAACTAAGTAATCCTGCAGATAGATAAGTGAATAAATCACCAACCAAGTAAGTAACCAACACACGAAGTAACGAACTAGCCACCTAACTATCTAACCAACCAACTAGCCAACTCCCCAACCAGCACACTGACGAATCAACTGCCAAAGAAAAACTGCCTAACCAAAGGAAGTAGAAGTACCTAGCTACCCTCTGGTAAACTAACATAACTATGGAAAATCCCCATTTTTTAATGGGAAAATCCACTATAAATGGCCATTTTCAATAGCTATGTTAGTTTACCAGTACCTAACCAAACTAACCAACTATCTGAGCACCCAACCAGCTACCCATCAGCCGCCAGGTCCACATGGGAACACTCGAGGGAACTCTGACGAAGGATCGCATCAGCTGGTCCAATGAAGCCATCTGGGCCTGGACCGCCGAGAACTGGGGGGAATTCAGCAGAGCTTTTTGGCCCGTGATTTATGGTGATTTCATGGGATTTAACTGGCAAAAATGGTGATGTTGACCAAAACAAATGATGTTTTTTTGAGAATTTCGCCAACAACACTTGTGATTTAGTGGGATTTAACTTGCAAACATGGTGATTCGACGGAATTTAAGCGACAAGCAGCGCTCAGCTCGAATTGGACATGCTCGGACCGGGATGTGTAACTAACAATGTAAGATGGATTTGATCCAGGAATGGGAGATTAAACCAACAAAATTGAGGTGTGAAACGACATTATGTACCCTGTGGTTATCTAACAAAGCCATGGAAAATGACCCATTTATAGATGGTTTATGGTGATTTACCTGTTCGAAATGGTGATTTTCCATAGCTATGTTCTATACCCATATGTATGTAATTACAGTATATATGGGTTGAACCAAACAACTTGTGAATACTGTAAGCAATTTGGTTCTGTCCAGACACAGGGGAACAAAGGCAAGCAAAGTGTATCTGTTTTATATGGACAGATGAGAAACTTGACATATTTCTGGTTTAAACGCTTGATTCACAGACACTGGAAACAAAATCATGTAGAGTATGTTTAGAGGTTTTGAATACCCTCTGGTAAACTAACATAGCTATAGAAAATCACCATGTTTAATGGGAAAATCCACTATAAATGGCCATTTTCAATAGCTATGTTCACCAGAGGGTATACTCATTTGCAAGGCCTCAATTTGGTGGTTGTTGCAAATCTCTGTTTTGCCAATACACCTGATGGTGCTTATCATTGTTCTTGATGATCGCCATCGACTAAACAAAAAACATAGGTTGAAACTACGAACCAACAACACGTTGAATGGTGGATGGTCGCATCTTCACTTTGCGCAGCCTTTCTCAATCACCGTTTACCGTTTTGCACAACGAATGGGGTGAGGTTCGTCTCATGGAGCAGGATCTGAACGTGTACGAATTACATCCATTTAGATGTAGATGTATTTGACACCTGGATGCGCGTGGGTTTACACACAAACACAGATTGTATGGATATAATATAATACATGTAATTATATGGCAAATGCCTGGGCTTTGCCCGGAGCAGCAGGACGACCCACTGAACTTAAATTTTAACTCAGGGTGGAAATTTAGATTCTTATTCATCTTGCCAATGGAATGTACTGTAAGTTGCATACAAAGTTCAATGGGGATGGAAACCAACCGCATTGCGTAATTGTATATACAATAATGCAGTAGTTTCAAGCTTTTGCAAACGTTTCATTCAGTGAAAACCCACTCTTTTTATTTTGCAGCCATGGACACCAGCGGCCGGGTGCGCCGGGGCGCGACAGATGACTCCATGAACAAAGAACTTGGAAGAAAACGGCTACTTGGTTCATGGAGTCATTGGGATTATCCAATTTAAGGGAAGCTTCACAGGAAACCATGGCTTACATTTTGTACCCTCATATAACAGAGCTTTCCTGTTGTTTTCCCTGTAAGTTAGAGTCATGGATTCAGAGAATATCCATGGTGGGCAGTTCCAAGCCATCCATTTTCTTTCCCCTCCTGGCTTGGAATCATCAGCTCTGAGGCTGCGCAGATCCGCAGCCAAAACCAGACGGGAAATTGGTGCTGACTTCGGGCTGCACTATCCTGGATTGTTCCAGACCGCTGCTGGAGCAAGAACAGGGTGGGGAAATTAGTGGTATTGTCCTTACAATCACTTTCATTGACTTTGCGACAAGCTTTTTGGAACGCCATCAAAACTGAGACCAAAGAAAGTCTGACAGCTGAAGATATGAACGCACTAAGTGCAGCTGAAATTGTTTCAATGCACTTTGGGGCAGATTTAAATCAGAGTTTGGCCGGTGTGGCATTACCAAGCAGTTTGCAAACCTTGACTTTTGCACGTTTGTTCATCCAAAGCTTGGCAGGTGTCACATTGCCAAGCAGCCTGCAGACCTTGACCTTTGGATTTTCGTTGAATCGAAGTTTGGCAGGTGTCACAATGTGACACTATCAGACTCTGATTGAAAGAAAATCCAAAGGTTAAGGTCTGCAGGCTCCTTGGCCATTGCCAAGCAGCCTGCAGACGCTGACCTTCGGAGCTGACTTCAATCTTGGCAGGTGTCACATTGCCAAGCAGCCTGCAGACCTTGACCTTTGGGGCAGACTTCAATCAGAGTTTGGCAGGTGTCACATTGCCAAGCAGCCTGCAGAATTGACCTTTGGAGCTGACTTCAATCAGAGTTTGGCAGGTGTCACATGCAGGTGTCACATTGTCAAGCAGCCTGCAGACATTGACCTTTGGAGCTGAGTTCAATCAGAGTTTGGCACGTGCCACAGTGCCAAGCAGCCTGCAGAATTGACCTTCGGAGATGACTTCAATCAGAGTTTAGAAGTTTAGCAGGTGTCACATTGCCAAGCAGCCTGCAGACCTTGACCTTTGGGGCAGACTTCAATCAGAGTTTGGCACTGTGACACCTGCCAAACTCTGATTTAAATCTGCCTTTGAGGTCAAGGTCTGCAGGCTGCTTGGCAATGTGACACCTGCCAAGCAGCCTGCAGACCTTGACCTTGGGGGCAGATTTAGATCAGAGTTTGGCAGGTGTCACATTGTCAAGCAGCCTGGAGACATTGACCTTGGGGGCAGATTTAAATTGAGTTTGGCAGGTGCCACACTGATAAAACAGCCTGGAGACGTTGACCTTTGGACGTTCCTTCAATCAGAGTGTAGCAGATGTCACATTTTCAAGCAGCCTGCAGACGCTCAGCTTTGCAAGTTTGTTCGATCAGGGTTTTGCACCACATTAATCCGAGCTGCCTACAGGCTTTGGCTCTGTTTGTTGGGACGCGGTTCATTGTCTCCATAGTGTGCGACAAGTTCTTTGGTGGGATTCATTAGTTGGACCTTCTTGAAGATGAAAGACGGAAAGATGGGCTGATCAATTCGGGTCACTGTTTGCCCTTGTTTTTTTTTTAACCAACACAGTGTACTGTACCTTTTGAAATCCAAAACATTGCAAAATAGTGGTCCCGTTTCCACACTACTTAATTGTGCAACATTGATATGTTTTTGTTGGTGGCTGCAACCGTCATTCCTTCTCCCGAAAACTAAACAGTCCCCCCTCCCCAAATACAAAACCCTGCGGGTAGTTAGTTTTATTGTAAAATCAGAACTTCAATAAAATAACACTAACATGTTCCATTTCAAAATCGATCAAAACCCTTATTAAGATCTATTTACAATATTGCCTAAAATTGAATTTCGAAGCCTTCCCCTAACATCCAAATCAATACCGTAATAGAGAAAACAGTTTTTTTTTTGCCAGGGAGCCAAATAATAAAACGCCCCCAACCAACGAGTTTTTATTCCAAAGAGGTGAACCCCTCAAATGGGACCATGATTTTGCAATTGTGTTCTAAAGGGGATCAAGTAAACATCAAACTGACCAACCTAAACTTTCCCAAAAAGATTGGTTTTCAACGTTCAGGAGAGGTTTTGCCTTTAATTATTTGAATATATTATTTGTTATTTGTATTATATATCATGTATATCCCAACCAAAGGTTAATTATAAACTATTCTAAGTTATATACCATTACATCCTAATCAAATTATCCATACCCTTCAAAGCTATTTGTTTGACAACATTTGACAAAAGACTCTGAAGGTTCTGCCTGCTCTGGCGATGTCCGAAAGCGCCAAGGTCCAGCGCAGCGAGCCCCATGGCCAGAGGGCGGACACAAAAAAACGAGCACCGGTGCTGGGCCGGAAACGGAGCATGGCGAGGTCTGGATGTCTTGGGGATCCGCAGTTGTCACCATAGGTTTCATATGTTTCAATACGAAGTCATGGTCCTTTCTGACTTGGATGATGCAAGGGGGTACCCCTATGTATGAATATCGACATATCCTTTCGGAGTAGTTAGTTCCTGTACAAGTTGTCATGACCAAAGTTGCCCCGACTGCCAACAGGTCTGCACCCTCTTGAAGCTTGGAACAACATGGGATACGCAAATGTGAACTGTGCAAAATATGACTAGGATGTGGGGGACCCGGTCGATAGCTAAGTTGGTGAACATAACTCCAGTAACATCCAACAACTATGGCTGATGATACTTATAGTAGGTAATTGGGGTTATGAACCAACAAACATCACTGGGGGTCCGCACATTGTAGGAAAGGCGCTGCAAAAGCTGCCAACTCTTATTGATTCACTTCACCATGACAACGCATTTCTATAGGTTTGCAAATTGTTGGTGTTGGTGAGGCAGTGCCGCTTGGTTGCCCAGAAAACAAGGTCATGACACGGATTTGAATGCGATATGGCGGGTGTTTTTTTGCTCAAGGCACGAGTTGTAATTTCTCATGAGCAAAAGCAACATGGCACGTTGTTTGAGAATGCACCTAGTCCAACCCAGACCACATAGCTATCCTTCCCAGGCTGTAGGGAAAACATAAAACCATCACAATTGCCTCAATGTAAAAGAGACCTGCTTAAGAGAGTGAACACATCTACTAAAACTGAAATTTGATGTGTTTGATCAGTTTTCTTTACATTTCCAGCCACAAAAGGTTCCCATCTTTGGGTTCCAAACAGCTCTTCCACATCATCGCGCGGCGTTTTGTGTCACGGCACGACGCGCCATCGTCGGGTTTCCGTCGGGGAAGAGCCAAGAGCGCTTTTTGAGACGGGCGGACGGTGGCCATGTTCGGCGCCGCTTGGATTTAATCAGATTCTCATAGCCTTGGTCGCTTGGATGGATTGCAGCGATGCACCTGCAACCACTCGATATCTTTATTGGTTCAACGATTAACTGATTGACTTCCGCCCTAAACTCAAGAGTTCACCCATAGTTGTAATATTTTATCAAGGAACAAAGCTCGCAAGGGGCCACCCCACTTTGCATGTTGTAGATCCTTGGTACAAGTACTCCTACTTAAACACCCCGGTTCCAATATATTCCCTTTGGTTGTCAAACATGACTAGCGAGACCCCAGGAAACTATGGATTTGCCCATAGAGCGATGCGCAAAATCTCCCTTTTAGTTGATGTATAAATTGGCAATAGATACCAAGTTATACAATGAGGATGGTTGTAATTCAAGGTGGAAGCCCCCACAAAGTGCCCCCCCAGTTATGAGTTCGTGTACAACACCATAATATAACTATAGATATATCCCCTACAAACCCTAGATATTATAGTGAACTTAACCCACTTAGCAATTTGAGGGGCCCCATCTTGTATCAACCAAGCTGTAGTTTTAGTGAACAGTGTCAGATAATCGTTGTTTCAGCCAGTTGCGATCAGCACTTTTCACTGTCATCCCTCAAACTTGCAGGATCATGGCACATAAAAAACTAGCGACCTTGGAACGTCCAACCACAATAAAAATCGATTTTTTTCTTCAGTATGGTAGGGCTGAAAGTCTTTTAAAAAGTGGTTTCCGGAAATGGTGGCATTTGATTTTTTGTAGGAAATGGTGGCTTCAGTGGTTTCAGGAAAGGCACCACATGTTTCTGGTGGCTTCGGGGTGGTGGCGAGCCGGGCATCCCCGTCAGGACCATGGCCCCAATCCTCACCACCAAACGGCCTCAATCGTCACCCCCAAAAATGATAGAGATGTGATATAGAAAAATTAGTTCCTACTAAAGTAGTGCAGAATGTAAGAATGATTGTTCCGTTTTTTTTTGGGGGGTAACTATATCGTACTGCAATATTCATTTTTTCCCAGCAAAAACTTGGCATATCCCATGGGGGTATTGCCAGCATTTAAGAAATCATTACAACCTTCCCACAAGATAGGCCCCCGCAACCTATCCAACTCTAGAAATTACCACCATACATCCTATTTGACCCTATTGATAGCTCAACTTTGCCCCCTGCTTGGCCTAGGCACTCGCGGAATGGTTTGGTTTGAGCTCGGCCCCTCAGCGATGCGACAGGCTGAATGGCTTCTAAGCCTTGGTGAATACATACAGCCATATACTGTATATATTACAAGCTGAGGCCCCTCAGTTCTCAGTTGGTTTATATACTGAACTCTCGTTGTACACTAACCATATTGAAGCTAAACACCAACTCAGCAATCTGAAAGGCTCCACCTTGCAGATAGTTTTTAATAACCGGCCCTATCTTGATATCAGGTCTCTTTTGGACAACGTATTTCAACCAGTAGATGTTGCCCAAAAACCACCAGGCTATGGAGGATTTTTCCACCAGCAGGTGAGGATTCACACACACCAAATGAACAGCTCAAAACCGACGGTGAGCTGAGCCAGGGGTATGCCTATTTGGATTATTTTGGAGCTACCAATTCATGACATCATCATCACCATCATCATCATCATCATCATCATCATCATTGTCTCATCAAACATAATTCGGAGGTTAATCAACCCATGTTCAGACACACCTAAATATAGTATGGATGATTGTTGATTGTATGTCCCCTCACGATCAATCACCCATTGTGGTTGACTTTATAACCCCAACAACTTGGTTGCTTGAATCTCCGGGCCCATATTCATATGAATATATATATATATATATATCATCATATAGATATCTCCAATTAGACATATCCCATGAACTTCAATCCTACTAAATCATCATGGAATTACAAGAAAATCGCCATGACATCGCCATTTCGAAGGTGACATCGCCCCCAATGCCGTGACGCAGGTTGTAGCTGCGAAGCGAGGCCCGTCGAGGCCGCAGAAATCGAAGTCACCAGCGACACCCCTGAGGCAATTGGGGGAGCAGTGGCTGCGATCTACCCCTGTTGGTCAATGATTTTAGCCAGTTCATATAGATTTTTACCATCAAAATATTTGGATGTAAGTGAATATAGCTAGTAAATGATGATGTGTTAATGGTTTATGAATAGTAGTAGTTTAATCAGAGTATAATAATCATAGATCATCGTGCACTGATTTTTTGAAACGGATGATTAATAAGCATTGATGAACTATGAACAATAGGGATGTCATGGGGATATTTCATGGGATATGTAACCAATCATTATATGAGGTTCAAAACCTCTGTTGGTGAATGATGAGTTGGGGGATTGTACTACCAAATATATTGAGGATTATCCAAGAAAGGGGGAATCCCGTTCTTGAGCAAGCAGTACCTTCTGAATTTCATCAAACTGTAACCTTCTGTGATGGGATTTCATCACCAAGCTACGGGGATGATCTCATTGGAATATGTTTCTGTAAATTGAATTACCCTCTGGTTGTTTAACATGGCCATGGAAACAAAATCTATAAATGGAAGTTTTAATGGGAAAATCATCTATAAATCAGCCATTTTCCATGGCTATGTAAAATAACCACATGGTAAATTGATATTGCCATGTGGTGCTGCAGTTCGGGAGAGCGAGCTGTTGGTTCATAATTATAGGTTAGGCCTTGGCCTGAAGGGTGACTCGCTATCCAAAAACCAACGTATTACTTGGGAGCATGGCATTGAAGTATTTCTAGTTTGATGACTAGGTTGTTGCAATAATATGTTTTATGACTATTATTGTTTACATAGTCATTATCATGTCATTCCATATTCATACATGTTTTACATGTATTCAATAGATTCAATATAATAGTCTATTTTTAATGGCGATGTAAACATGTTGGTATGTTTTATCATTCTCAATTTATGACAAAGCTATTTTTTAGTGTCGTGGTTTTTGAGTCTACTGGGCCCAGTGTTTCTGAAGGGGTTCGTGGGAGAATACTGGCAGAATACACTGGTATATGGATGAAGGAAAAGCAGGGGTATGAAACATCAACAATGTGATATGCATGCACACTCCGACAATAATTGTCTTTCTAAATGGTGTGGTACTTTATTAGCTTGTTTTTTTGCCATCAATGCGGATATGTACTGCTCAATATTTTGAGCATATATATCTAAGAATGAATTCAGTTTGCAGATTGACGGGTCACTTTTAGCATGAATCATCCCATTCTCCTCACATTTTTTCCAAGGCTTTATGGCGGTGTGTGTGTTTTTATGAACCAAATATGGTCCATGCAGAGAAGACAACATTGGTCACAACAACAGCGGACCTGTACGTTTCTCTCAGGAAAACCTTATATTGTCATATATCATATATTATCATGATACACAAAAGTTTGTTCCATGTATTTTAGACAATTTTAGACCATCCATGTATACAGTATATATGTGTACCATTTATCCTAGCCATGTTGAATGATTGTTTTGTACATGTGCTAGCAAATGTGTGTGTGTAAAACGTTTCGGTGGGTAAATCGTCAACTGGATACTTGAGGCGAGATTTTTTTTTGGAGTTTGAATGATGATTTGCCCTCTGGTAAACTAACATAGCTATTGAAAATTGCCATTTATAGTTGATTTGTCCATTAAAACTGGTGATTTTCCATAGTTATGTTAGTTTACCAGATGGTAAATTCGATCTTGAGGATAACCACCTTGGGTCATCATCAAATCGTCGAGGCAGTCGTGGTGAAAGGTGTCACTACTCCCACCACCACCACAGGCGTTGAAACAACCGAAACGGACGGACCTTCGGGGGATGACATGGCGATGTGGACATGGCTGATAAATCCCTATATGAACATGTGGGGGTTTCCAGAAATGGGAGTACCCCAACATGGTTGGTTTATAAGGGAAAATCCAAGTAAATGGATGATTTGGGGATACCCCTATTTCAGGAAACCCCCATGTGGATTTGTTCAACAAAAATGATTTGGGTATATTTGGGTGTAGTGCACATGTTATGATACATCAAGTGGATGATGAATCCCATTTTTTACAAACGGTTTATGATAGTTAGGTTGTATAAACAGCATTTTTTGCACGGTACAGCGAGGGTCAAAGACAGACCACGTGTTTCTTGAAATCGACAGACTTCCTGCAAATTCCATTTCCTGAGCTGTTTGGGCATATCTTGAGATGATCTCTGAAGTTACCCAGCTATTTGGATGTGTCCCACAAGGTAGGTTACATCCATCCATCGCAAAAAAGGGGAATGAGAAGGATTGGTTCAGTTCCAAAGCTGGGGTTTGGGCTTTGACGTGCTTACAAAGTGGGTAAGTCGGTTTATTAATAGGCGAAGTGTTGGGTGCTGGAGCTATCTTTGTACTTAGATGGGTGAAGATGAAGCTAATCTACTTGCAAAACCAACTGTCAATCGTGTGTAACCAATTAATTACATAACTAAGTATGACAACCCCCAAGCATTCAGTTCATGAACAACCGCATTCATACAGGGTGGTGCCCCTCCACGAACAAGTTGCTTTATAACCTCCACTAACTATAGATACATCATACATTTCTGTCAAACCCCAGATGTTGTTGGAGTTATTTGCACCAACTTAGCCAAGCAAATCCCATTAAATCACCCATTTGAACTCTACAGATCCCCATATATCCCCTATAAACCCAAACGTGCTCATAGTTATATTCACCAACTCAGCTAACTATAAATCATTATTAATCCCATGTTTAGTCCCAAAAAAGGTATATTCACCAATTCCCATGTAGTCCCAGTTGAATCATCATTTTTGGCGAACTCTTCACCCCTTCGCCAACTGGCTGCCCCTACAATGTGGGGCCCCCCAGTGATGTTAGTTGGTTTATAAACCCCATTAACTATAGTTACGCGCAACGCCCAGGCGTTGCAGCGTAGAGGTTTCCCAGTCCCAGACAAATGTTGATGCAACTTCACAAAATTCCTACGGGAAAAACAACAAAGGTACGAGGGAATATAAAAAACCCACCCACCGTTAAACTTTACATTCAATGGGGAAGATCAACAAAGGCACCAAATTCCCACCACCGTTAAACTTTACATTCAATTGGGAAGATCAACAAAGCTACTAGGTAATATTAAACTTCCACCCCCGTTAAACTTCTACATTCATTNTTCCCACCACCGTTAAACTTTACATTCAATTGGGAAGATCAACAAAGCTACTAGGTAATATTAAACTTCCACCCCCGTTAAACTTCTACATTCATTGAAAATCTTCAATAAGGGTTTAATTCTCCCACTTCGTTAAACTTCTACATTCATTGAAGATCTTCAAAAAGGGTTTAATTCTCCCACCCCCGTTAAACTTCTACATCCATTGAAGACCTTCAACAAGGGTTTACTTCTCCCACCCCCGTTAAACTTCTACATTCATTGAAGATCTTCAATAATAGGGTTTAATTCTCCCAGCCCCGTTAAACTTCTACATTCATTGAAAATCTTCAATAAGGGTGTAATTCTCCCAGCCCCGTTAAACTTCTACATTCATTGAAGATCTTCTAGATGATGATGATGATGATGATGATGATGATGATGATGATGATGATGATGGTGATGATGATGATGATGATGATGATGATGATGATGATGATGATGATGATGTCCGGGCAAAGCCCAGGCATTTGCCGTATAGTTCTATCTACAATAAACCATAATATACCATAGTTATTGGAGTTATGTTCACCGACTTAGCTATCTTGGGGGCCCCACATTGTATGGTCCATTCCTAGGGCCATCTCCGCAGAGGTGCTGAGAGTTTTGGAGACCCTTCACCCGTCAGCGTGTGGGCTCCAGTCCCGACCGAGGCATGGGAAGTCATGGGATTCGATGGGATCCGTTTCGACCATGGAGGATTTACCCTCTGGTAATAACTATGGAAAATCACCATTTTTTATGGGAAAATCCGCTATAAATAGCAATTTTCAATAGCTAAGTTGGTTTATAACTCCAATAACTATGGTATTAATTATGGTTTATAGTAGGTATAACTATACTTAATGGGGTTTATAAACCAATTTATTATATAACCTAAAATGGGATTTACCCTCTGGTAATCGAACATGGCGTGCTGGAAAATCCGCCATTTTTCGTTTTACTTGCAAGTGGCGGAGCGTGATTGTGCCAAATCCTCAAACAGAGACGAAGATCGACTCTGGGATGACGAAGTTTCACAGCTACCATTATGTTTAGAATCCAGCCCCAATGATGCGAGTTTTCATGTGCAGTTTTTGCATCTTCAAGCTGGCGTAGAATATTTTGGTGATCAACACGATCAGCAGTTTAGGCAGATCAGTCGCATTTTGCTGGACTGGTTGGTGGAGCAGGACCAATCTGCCTCCACGAAGCGTAAGGTAAGTTTCCTTGAAATCTTTGTTTCCATCAGGGTTTTGTATGGTGGTCCTTTGGTTGGTCTGGGTCGCTTCAATCGTTATACTATTCCTACTTTTGCTTCTGATTTCAGATATTTCAAAGGAATACTTACCCATTTGCTAAGACAGGTTGATTCAGTTGGCATTGTTTCCAGTGGTCATTTGGCTGCCATTGGTATTTTTCCCCCTCAGCATTGTATAGAATTTGGTTTGCAGCACTCAGCTAGTGTGTCAGCGCTGGAGTGTCTACAAACGTTTGTGGGAGGAAGGCCAATTGTCAACTCACAAGGCTTTGCAAAGCCTTTTCATGTATAGTTTTCACTCATCATTGGCTTCCCTGGGAAGCTCCGTTTCGTTCAGACTGCTTGGACACACGGTGCCTGCGCTTTAGCTGGCCCTGTGCATTGGAAGCCGTGCGCGATATAGATCAATGTCCCAGCTAGAAACCTCCATTTAAGAGGATTTTCCATTGCCACGTTTGATTACCGGAGGGTATACTTAGCTAAGTTGGTGAATATAACAAGAATCACTAGACTAAGGTTTTAGGGGAGATTTTTGTTGTTCAAATGGGTGATACTATCAAAATAGCAATTTTGATCGGGAAAATGATGATTATAGTCTAATAATTGATTGGAAATGGGGGTGCCCTATTTTTAAGACCAACCCACATGATTTAGCTATCAAAAAATGGTGAGTGTTCAATATAGATGTTTCAAATATATACCAATGGTGATGTTCCGTAGTTATATGTTACAAGGTTAAATCAACAGATTCTAGGTAGCTACTGAATGATTGATAATCCACCACATACCCAGCTATGTTTGAGGTTACCATCACCAGTGAATTATAACTGGCCCATCAGGAGATCCCGGGCGATGCGACCAACAGGAGATATACATCCCACCAATGGGATTTGATATTGAAAATGGCCATAGAAATGTCGTGGATTTTCCCATGAATAGCATGGTGATTTCCCAGAGTGATGTGGCTACGTTTACCAGAGGGTACATCTCTTTCAGGTACACTGCGGATTTTCGAGAAAATGAATGACAATGGAATAGGATCATCGTTTGTTTTCTCCTCTCTCTGCAGCTGGGAAAGTCGATTTAAACATGACTTCTCTCCGGACTGCATCCCAACTTCAGCTAAGGAGTTGAGGTCAGGTTGCTGAAGTTGGTTATCTAACCTTGTTGATATGAGGGTTTCCAGAGATGGTGGTACCCCAAAATGGATGGTATACAGCGGAAAATCCGATTAAAATGGATGATTTGGGGGTAGCCATGTTTTATGAAACCTCCATATAGGACCATATAGGTTCGGTACATTGCGTTGCTATAGGATGAAAGATGAAGCATATGGTCTTGGCCGCTGTGCGACAGTTGGGGAAACCATCCCATGCTTTTGCACATCGTTTTCCCTCTCCAAAAGGGCCGTAGAACGTGGCGTACACCCCGAGACAGACCTATATCATATACCCTCTGATTATTTAACATAGCCATGAAAAATGGCTAACTATGGATGATTTTCCCAGCTAGAAACCTTCATTTAAAGGGAATTTTCCGTGGCTATGTTAAATAACCAGAGGGTATCATGTATGCCATGGTCAAAAGTTGGTTTACAGGTGAACCCCCCCAGTTATAAGTTGGTTTAAACACCACTTGGCTCTAGATATCCTCCATGAACCCAAACGTGAGCCAAGTGAACTGCGCGTCAACTTAGCTATCGAACTTAGCTTCGAATATGTGGGTACAAGGGGAGGCCCCCCGTTCGACAAGTAAGTTGACGCACAGTTCACATGGCTCACGTTTGGGTTTATCCAAGATGTAACTACAGTCAATGGGTTTATAAACCAACGGGCATAACTCAGGGGCCTCGCAGCAGGGTAGATCATCATCCAGTGAATCCGTTGGCCAAACTCTGAGAGCTATGATACTGGTGTTATTTTCTAGGTCACGGACTGGATGGCTGGCTTCATCCTGAAAAATCTTATGCCATGTATCTAAGATTGGCCATCATTTTGGAACAAAGCCATGTTGATTCATGTGGACATTTGAAATCTTTGATAGGGTTTGTGGAGCGTCTTGGATGCGCGGGGCCGCGGGGTTGACTGCTCAAGTTGAAAATGCATAGAGCCCTCGGTGTTCTCGGCGCATGGTTGGTGGCCCTCTGGAAAGAAACTCCTGTTCATCACGAGTGTTCTTGTAACTGCACCTGTTCAATTGAAAGTACAAGTGGAGAGTGCATTGGATCTGTGAGTTGGGAGTTGGTCAAGGGTTTGATTCATTGTGTCCTCGGAATTTTGATATCTTTTCTGTGGCCAGTCCTACGCAAATTCATCCCCTTGATTATTCAGATTGTGAGCCGAGTCTTTGCTGAATCACGTGAGCGGGCATCTGATAGCCCTGTGGAGCTAGACAGAGATCCTGAGAAAGATTCACTCTTAGAGTCTCGAGCTCGCGAACAGCTGGCCGCAGTGAGACACCGTCAAGCCCTGAGAGCACCGGATGGCTCTCGTCGAAGCGTCTAGGGTTTATCTGTTGTATGATGTTGGGGGCCCTGATCTTTTTCATGAGCGATATGTTCTGGCGAGTTGCGCGTGCGGCAGAGGCTGGCACATAGTTCTTACTCCAGACGGTGATGTGTACCCAGAACAAATTAGCTTGGAGAATGATGATTTGTCTGCATACCGCATAGGGGTTGGAGATGTTCTTCCTCATGGTCTGCATGCTGGCAACACCTATAGGATTAGGAATTTACCCCAGGGTCAAGCCTTGCAACAGATGCTGTTAGATGCTCGCCACGCTGCTGCTGTACAAGCTTTTCCTCCCGGGGCAGGACCGGGCCTGGCTGCTCCCCCAAATCCACCTCCGGCGGTGGGGGCAGTTAGGGAGGCGGATGATGGCAGGGTGTGGGTCCGGATTGAGACATGCGGGGATCATTTGCGCGGTGAAATTGTTCTTCTTTCTGGCAATGAGATTTTGCATGGGGACGTTGGCCTCAAGGAGGAGGGTGGTGTGTACTATGCAATCCGGCGTATGCCAAGAGAAGAAGTGGCTTCGTTCAAAGGAAAAGAGGCCTCCGCTGATGCCCGTCTTTTGGGCGTGACCTTCCAAGGAGTTAGCAGAGAGGAGCGCACTTGGAGGGACGTGAGCAAGGAAATTATAGAAGAGAAGTTTGAGGACTGGGCACTGCCGGGGCCACGCACCGCATCGTGGTGCACGCGCTTCCTCAACCGGAGGGGCGGCGGTCCTGTCGAACACCACCGTTGGTGGGTCAGCAACCATGGATTGCGAGCTGATGGATGGGGAGTTGCGGAGCATGAGCAGTTGATGAAGATTTTGGACAAGCTTGGCCGTTACGACGGCTTAGACCTGTCGAATCTGGCCGGTGCAGAGTTGGCCTTTCGGCGGTTGCAGCTGATCGAGTACTTCCCTGAGTCTCCGAAATTAGTAAATTTACTTTAGGTGGAGATTTACGTAAATCGAAGAATTTAGGTCGAAAAGAATTACTTTTTAACCTAAAAGTAAATTAATTTAGGTAGGTAAGTAAATCAATTTAGGTAGCTAAGTAAATTGATTTAGGTAGGTAAGTAAATTTTTCCTNAAAAGTAAATTAATTTAGGTAGGTAAGTAAATCAATTTAGGTAGCTAAGTAAATTGATTTAGGTAGGTAAGTAAATTTTTCCTTAGTTTTGGAACATTAATTTTTCCCATTGTTTTTTGCATAAAACAATCAAAACTAGTTAGATTGTTTGTAGAAAAGTGTATATTTATAAGGAAAAGAAATTGTATTTTTATAT
>BGPT01003062.1:9842-29452 GCA_003297045.1 Symbiodinium sp. clade C Y103 | reverse complement strand
AGGTTGAAAAGTAAATTTCTACCTAAATTTTTCGACCTAAATCCCAAAATTTACCTAAATTTTTTGGGAAGTAAATTTACTAATTTCGGAGACTCAGGGAAGTCACATCTTTGGCTCCAAAGTCCATTTTGGCGCGAAGTAGGGGGTTCACTTTTCGACCCCCCCAGATAGCACCATTTCGGCGGAAACGGCGCGATCNAGTAGGGGGTTCACTTTTCGACCCCCCCAGATAGCACCATTTCGGCGGAAACGGCGCGATCTAGCTATCAAAACATAGGATTGGCGCGATCTGGGGGGGGTCACTTTTCGACCCTCCCACTTAGCACCATTTTAGGTTTTCACCATGGAGATAGCACCATTTCGCCGGAAATGGCGCGATCTGGGGGGGTCACTTTTCGACCCCCCCAGTTAGCACCATTTCGGCGGAAACAGCACCATCTGCCGGGTGTCCAGAACTTCCCCGNTGGGGGGGTCACTTTTCGACCCCCCCAGTTAGCACCATTTCGGCGGAAACAGCACCATCTGCCGGGTGTCCAGAACTTCCCCGTCTAAAACGATCTTTTCTCCATTTTCAATCCTTAGTCCTGCAGCTTGGGGCTTGAATCAATGGCTACAATCACATTCTCAATGACACACCTACAACAGTTTCCACACCATAAAACAGCCTTCAATGCCAATCATTGGCAACTGCACAACAACTACAACGCTGACACTTCAAGGCCCCGCGTCCTGCAGCACCACTTACTCCGGTGCAGTGGTCGGCGCCATGGCAGCACCGGGTCCAAAAANAAAGATGAGGATGATGACGAGCCTATGACGGGGCAAAAGGAGGATGACACAACTAAGAGCGAGGACGCTGGCCAAGCCCATGACCGCCAGCTATCCTTGCCAGCAGCACCGGGCATCACCGAAGAAAATCCCCGAGAAGTTGTCCTGAAAGCATTCCGCCACCTCTTGACACAGTTTGGCGGCCCAGTCCAATACTTGAGAAAGCAACTAGGCGACCGGCCAAGTCAGCGATGGGCAGACTTTGCGTTGCACACAGCATTTCCAAGGCGTGCGGACAAAGTGCACCTGGACGGGTTCGAGTTGCCATGGGCGCAGACGGGTTGCTATATGCCCTATCTGCGGCAAATTTGTCAAAGGACGTCGCTCGGCACTCAATACACACCAGCTAACCTCGTCCATGTGCCGAGCAGCCCGCGAAGAACAAAGAGTCATGCCAATACTGCGGCAAAAAATGTACGTTGGCGGCTGATGATGAATGGGCCCGGCAACAGCATGCTGCTTTCTGCTCAAGGCAGCCGCAGCAATACAGGCACGAGCCAGCAGCACCAAGCTGGCGCCAGCGGGCAGCCAGCTGGAGAACCAAGCTGGCGCCCAAAAGCTGGGCCACCAGCATCAAGCTGGCGCCCGAATAATCAAGGCTGGCCACCAGCTGCAGCAAAAGGCGGAAAACCAAGNCACCAGCATCAAGCTGGCGCCCGAATAATCAAGGCTGGCCACCAGCTGCAGCAAAAGGCGGAAAACCAAGCTGGCACCCGCCATCGGCTTATACTACTGTTCCGGATAGGGATCAGCGCACCGCAAGTTAAAAAAGCAGCCATCCGCCTGCTGCGTCACTGGTCAGTCAATCAAATGGGCCTGCATGAGGCCTCATCAANCGGATAGGGATCAGCGCACCGCAAGTTAAAAAAGCAGCCATCCGCCTGCTGCGTCACTGGTCAGTCAATCAAATGGGCCTGCATGAGGCCTCATCAACATCAGCAACTGCTTGCACATTAAAAATTACAAACAGAAGCCACACAAAAACTAACACACAATACCCACAGTCCAGGTTCANTGCGTCACTGGTCAGTCAATCAAATGGGCCTGCATGAGGCCTCATCAACAACAGCAACTGCTTGCACATTAAAAATTACAAACAGAAGCCACACAAAAACTAACACACAATACCCACAGTCCAGGTTCACACATTTTTCAAAGCACAGAGTAGTTCGCGCCGTCCGCGCGCCGGGCTGTCCTATCGCGCCATGGTCAAAAGGTTGCTGCAGCTAAGTCACAGCCTGCTAGCCCTATTGCTGNGCACAGAGTAGTTCGCGCCGTCCGCGCGCCGGGCTGTCCTATCGCGCCATGGTCAAAAGGTTGCTGCAGCTAAGTCACAGCCTGCTAGCCCTATTGCTGATGGCGGTGGGCAAAAAGAGAAAACAGCGTGACAGGGGCGGAGACTTGACAGAAAAAGCAAGACCTCCTACCCCAAGAAAAAGCGAAGAAGAGTAGAAGCGGCGGAGATAAGCAGCAACAGAAAGCTCCAACCGCCAAAGCAGTCACCACACAAGAAGACGAATATACATATTCTTCAGACTACGCTTACAGTGAGGAACTTAAGTGACGAAGTAGTGCCAACTGAGGGAGCGTCTGAGGAACAAGAGGACAGGCGCTGCAGTGAGCAGGGACTTTGATTGCTGAAGCNCACCAAACAGATGAGGCTGCACCTGTTATACTGCGTCGCACGCAGCGCAGGCGTTGCAGCAGACAGACGAGGCTGCGCCTGCCACTGCAGCACGCGCAGCGCAGGCTGGCTCAGCGTCAGGAAGCAAAAAAGAAATAAAAGGCAAGAAAGAAAAAGAAAAGTCGAAGACAAGTGCAAAAAAAGACAAGAAAAAGAAAGATACCAGACGCCGCAAGCAGCGCCAAGACGACTCATGACAAGAGCGTGGCAGGAATCGTGCCCCGGCGGGGCAGAGTCCAAGCCCGCCGCCAGACAAGCGGCCGGCCAGCGAGTCAGAGATAGCTTGGAAAGCTGGGCCTGGCGGACGAATTTTAGAAGGGGCCGGCCCAGGTCCTCACGTGCTTCAANTAGCTTGGAAAGCTGGGCCTGGCGGACGAATTTTAGAAGGGGCCGGCCCAGGTCCTCACGTGCTTCAAGCGCCCGTCCACCGCCCAGACGCGGCGACGCACAGCATCCACGCAACGACCAGCAGCCTCCACCACGCAATGAGCGTGGCGAGGACAGAGATGGCAGAGCGTCAAGCCCTNNNNTGGCAGAGCATCCAATGTCAGTTCTGCGGGCACGTCCTGAAAGGAACAGGGAACGCCATTGGCAATGCCAACGCGCTCCGCACACCAGGACATCCTCCACAACGCTTATTATCCGCCCAGGCACGAGGCGAAGCCACAGAGCCTTGCCAGTGGTGCGAACACAAGTTGGCTGCAAAGGATTGGTGGGCAAAAGAGCAACACTCTTGGCATTGCAAAGGGTGGTGGCGGGGGAGGTGGAATAAGCGGTGCTGGGATGATTATAGCCTCCCCCTACCGCCAGATGCTATCTTCTTGTTTAAAGAAGACGCGTCATGCAATGGCTACCCCTTGTATTATGTAATGGGCGCCACTAAACTGCAGTGGCAGCAGCTACTTGTCACAATCTTGCTTGGCAAGCGCTGCTGAAAAGCTAGCTGCTGTAGTTAGCATGAAGCATGCAACAGACATGCGCATAACCCGTGCTGCGTGCAGGAAAAAAGAGAAGTGTGAGTCTCACAGGTGTTGGCATGGCAACGTTTGGCCCAAAAAAAGTTGATTTTCAAAAAAAAAAAGTCGAAATGAAAAAATTAAAGCTTTCTAACGGAAAAGGCAGGACTCTAACGGAAAAGGCAGGGCTCTAACGAAAAAGGCAGGATTATAACGGAAAAGGAAGGACCCAAGTGGCCGCAAGTGGCCGCAAGTGGCCGCAAGTGGCCGCAAGTGGCCGCTGGGACAAGTGGCCGNGGATTATAACGGAAAAGGAAGGACCCAAGTGGCCGCAAGTGGCCGCAAGTGGCCGCAAGTGGCCGCAAGTGGCCGCTGGGACAAGTGGCCGCAAGTGGCTGCTTGGATGGCAAATTCCAGCCCGGATGGCCCCCACCTTTGAAAACTTGAAAACAATGGCTTTTCTCGCGAACTGCATTTTTTTCAAGTTGTCTGTGAAACGTGATTCACATCACGCTTGACGTAAACTCCTAAAGACCTTGATGCAAACACANTGTGAAACGTGATTCACATCACGCTTGACGTAAACTCCTAAAGACCTTGATGCAAACACACCATAAATCCCACCTATCCAACCTCCAAACTTGAAAAAAGTCCATTTTTCCTCCAATCCAATTTTTTTCAAGATTTTGGTATTTCATACCTCTCTGGCAGCTTGCAGCCACTGGCAGCCAGTCGCAGTATATTGGCAGACATTCACAGCCACTCCCAGCCACGCAGCCACTCGCGGCCACTCGCAGCCACTCGCGGCCACTCGCAGCCACACGCAGCCACGCACAGCCAATCGCAGCCACACGCAGCCACTCGCAGCCACTCGCAGCCACTCGCAGCCACTCGAGTGGCCGCAAGTGGCCGCAAGTGGCCGCCCCACACAGTTCCAGGCGNGGCCGCAAGTGGCCCGCAGCCACTCGCAGCCACTCGCAGCCACTCGAGTGGCCGCAAGTGGCCGCAAGTGGCCGCTCCAAGCAAGTGGCCGCAAGTGGCTGCAAGTGGCCGCCCCACACAGTTCCAAGCGAGTGGCCGCAAGTGGCCGCAAGTGGCCGCTCCCCGCGAGTGGCCGCAAGTGGCCGCAAGTGGCCGCTCCCCGCGAGTGGCCGCAAGTGGCCGCAAGTGGCCGCAAGTGGCCGCTCCAGCCAGTTCCTGGCGAGTGGCCGCAAGTGGCTGCAAGTGGCCGCTTTCTGGGATTTCAATTTCCACCCTCAAAGCAACCTCCCTGAAATTATCATCATTTACCCTGATGTGAATTGATGTTATGTGAATTGACCATGTACTATGACCAATTGTTTTGTCATCAAAGCTTTATGAAGCACAATAATTCGAAACCTTGAGCCTTGAGGTGTGTGTTCTTTTGATTGGTATGACTCATTGACTTGCAATGGTGCTATATTTCGGGCAGGCCAGCAAGATTTCGGTAGATATGGACAATGCTCCACAAGTGGAGAGCGTCAGAAACGTAAACTGGATTTTGAGGTCTGGATTTTTTTTAAATACCGTACCTGACATTACCTGACCACATCTATAGTTTAGATGATGTGATTCATGCTTCTCAGAAGCAAAGGAGGAAACAGATTCCGTTTCAACCATGGATGGGTATTTGCTAACGCCGTGCCCGGTGGCTTGTGCGTTTTGTGTGATTTTGTCGATTTTGTCCATATGGGGTGGGGTGGGGTGGGGGTGGGGGGGGTGGGCAACAACGTTCTTCCGACCACGTCCTTGATGATACGTTGATAACATATGATAACATGTTGAAGTAATCGGCACAACTCCACAGACGCTACGTTGTTAACATTTTGAAATAACTCGGACGATAGCGCGGATGCTACCGCGGATGCTACGTTGTTAACATGTTGAAGTCATCTGCAAGACGGAGGTGGGGTGGGGTATGGTGGGGTGGGGTGCGGTGGTGAGGGGGGCAATAACGTTCTTCAGACCACGTCCTTGATGATACGTTGATAACATGTTGAAGTAACTTGGCAGACGCTCTTGATTCCTCTTGATGCTACGTTGACGTTGACAACATGTTGAAGTAACTTGGAAGACGTTCTTGATGCTACATCGATAACATGTTGAAGTAACTTGGAAAACGGCTCTTGATGCTACGTTGAGAACATGTTGAGTAAGAAAAGTGACGCTGCCCCCCACAGGCCACACGACACAGCGTGACCTGGGAAGTTGACAAACCGAACCTTTTACAGGTTACTTTATGTTCTTGCCATTTTGATGCAAAACAAACCAGCAAACAAACATATTGGAAGACATGGAGATTACTTAAGGTTGGCAATTACTTTTCCCGGCCCCACTTCTGAGGTGGGTTCTGGCGCAGTGGGGCAACTGCTGGTGTGGGAATGGCGCTCTGAAACCTACGTTGCTCGTCGCGCTGAAGTCGGCGAAGTCGGTCTAAGAATTGACGGGCAAAGGTTGATCCAGGGATTGTCATGAAAGGGAGATCAAATCAATTTAAAGCGTTAGATTATAAAGACCTCACTGCGACCTCACTGGAATGTTGGTCAGTAGGGGTAACTATCCCCAAATGGCCTTAATTCAAATTGCAGCAGGGGGATGGCTGGGGACCGCAAGAGAAGTGGAGTGGCCTCAATTCAAATTCGGGAATTATCACAATTTATCCGGAAGATCAGTGCTTGTGCATCTTGTGCCAAGAGTAGTAGTGATTATGTATATATATATATATGTGTGTGTAGTACTGCACAGCACACTCATCAGTTCATCCCAGTTCCAAAAGAAGGATCAAACAGCTCCTGGTTCCCTACCGTAGTATTGATAGTGATGTACTGGTCCATCCTATTTGGTGTACCCTCCGGTAAACTAACAGTTTGCTATTGAAAATGGCCATAGAAAATAGTGGATTTTCCCATTAATAGCATGGTGATTTTCCATAGTTATGCAACAGTTTACCGGATGGTAGATCTCCACAGAATCACCATTTATAGTGGTTAAATCCCATTAAATCACCATTAACTATCATGATTTGCAATCATCCCTGAGCCTCTCAATGTTGGAAGGCTCCAGCGCCAGGTGCTGAAGCAACAGGGTCACCATTGGGGCGTGAAGTGCGTGGCTTTCTCACCCGGTGCCGTGAACTTGAAACGTGGCAAGGCGGGACCAAGGCATCCAGCAGTGGCAAGGGTTTGATCCCATGAAGTCGATGGGTCGGATGGGTCCACAACGAAAAACGTCCTCTCCACATTGGACATATCCCCTGCAACATCCGAAAAAAACATGGTCGTGGATGTTTTTTCTTTGTGTGTGTCTTTCATTGACAATTCCAGTTTTGGTTGGTCCTCCTGCCATTGTTCATTTTGAAAGATCCCAACTCAACTTTACTTTAAGTTGTCTAATGGCCCCTTCTTTTCGCTCCGGAAAATCAACCCAATTGAACTCTCCATGCGGTGAATTCATCAATGTGTTTTGGATTTAGATCAATTTATCATATCATCAGAAATCAATTTATACATATATCAGTATAAATATGTATATATATATATTTATTTATTTATTTATTTAAATATACATATACATATACATACATATATATATATATAAATGTAAATCAATCCAATTCAGTGAAACCAATCTTTGTGACCATCAATAACCCTTAAACGATCGGAAACCATTGAGAACCTTTCATTATCACTATGCAACAATTGAGAATCATTAAATCAACATCCTTTGTGCACTTTGTATCATTTAATATCCATCAATAACCACCACTAACCCCGTTAAAAGAGCTGGCTTTTGTTGCTGAACCCGCTGAACCCCCTCCAGCCAAAGGGCCATGACCAGGCGTTGGCAACCAACGAAGCGCGGCCGGAAGAACGCAGCACCATTGGGGGACGCCTTTTGGCCACAGGCGGACGCGTTTCAAACGCGGCGGTTTTTGGATGTTCACCACAAGGGTTTGTAAAAAAAAATAAATTTCCGTTATCTTGGGGTGAACATAGACAAAGATGTGGAAAAGTTATGGTTTCCTTTGTAAATGATCTACAATGCCTAGGGGGGTTATCCACATCTATCTTAGTTTAAAGGTGGGTAAAAAGGAACCGCCCTCCAGTAAGCATACCGAAATTTAAGGTGTTTGTTTACTGGAGGGTGATGACTAGTGACTGCAGCAAACCCTCAAAAAGGTGCGGAAAGTTTTCCACATGTTGCTTGGATTGTTAGTGCCGCATCCTCTTCGGATTTCCGCCAGAGAACTGCGTGGGCCCGTTTATATTGCAAAAGGGCCTTGCTGTTCTGCATTATTTTTTGACAGGTGCAATGATAATGTGAATGTGTACATATCATACACTCATCTTTGAAACATCCAGGAAGCTTGAAACTACTTGGCAGAAAGCATTTGGATTCAAGCAGAAATTCCGGGGACTTGGTTTGCAAATCATACTGTAGTTTGAGGGGATGGACATCCAAGTTGCCAGTGCTTTTGATGTGAACACGACTGCCGGAGTATGATCCACCTGAAACTGAGAGCATTCAAGAATGACTTGACAGATCTTCCCAATTGGGCGGAGGTTATACCATTGGGATCCATTGGGATTGACCGGAGTTCTTTCAAAAAAGCCAGCCCATGCGAGAGGATTATCCCACCTAAACCTCTCTATCCCATGTTTGAAGGTAGTAGATAAAACATGATGAAACCAGTGATCTTCACCAGCAAATTGATCCTCGAACCAGGTGGCTACGATGGAAAGGTGAAACTCTTCAACGCGCAGAGCGGTCTTTGCTTCGTCACCTTCGCGGAACACACCGCTGCAGTGCAGGACCTGTGCTTCACACCACAAGGCGCTCGCGATAGGTGGCCACAGCCAACAAAGTGCCTGGGGAACTTGCCATGCAGCCAGAGTTTCACGCCCAGTGTTGGGACAAATGTACGGGGTCACATTTCTTCAAAAACCTCTACGAAGAATGGGGACAAACATGGACATCATGCTAGGGATGACCCAGCCCTGGTCACCAGTTGCAGCACCAGGCAATGCCGTGCTGAGTGCAAGTGCTGACGGCTCGGTGCGAGCCTTCGACCTGCTGCGCTATCGGAACTTCCGAACCTTCGCCTCGCCCGATGGCCTATGCCAGCCGCTTCATCTGACCCATTGAAGATGTGTTTGATATATGAGGTACGGTCAAAACTCTGGTATACTAACTTATGTATTGAGGGCTCATTGGTGTCTGGAAAGTGCACAAAACACTGTGTAGCGATAGGGCCCNACGGTCAAAACTCTGGTATACTAACTTATGTATTGAGGGCTCATTGGTGTCTGGAAAGTGCACAAAACACTGTGTAGCGATAGGGCCCCCCCCAAAAGCCATACCTATAGTTGTTCAGAATACCCACATCTTAAATTGTTTGACATAAAGTTGCCTAGATGCAAGAGACGAAATTAGCGATACCCCTAGCGATACCTTANCAGAATACCCACATCTTAAATTGTTTGACATAAAGTTGCCTAGATGCAAGAGACGAAATTAGCGATACCCCTAGCGATACCTTAGCGATACCCTTTCGTCCAAAAAGTAGCGCCAGACCACTAATGGACCCTTTCCTCTTTTGCTTTCTTCAGCCTTTCCCCCTTTCCTTTCTTTTCCTCTCCTTTTCCTTCCTCCTTTCCATTTCCGGAATAAGAGACACTGCTTCCTCTTCCTTTTACTTTCTTTCCTTTTCCCTTCCTCTTTCTTTCTTATTCCGTTCCTTTTCCTTTTCCTTTTCCCTTCCTCTTCCGTTCCTCTTCCTTTCCTCTTCCTTTCCCCCTACGTTCCTTCTCCTTCCTTTTCCGTTCTTCTTACTTGCCTTCCCGTTTCTTTGCCTTTCCTTTTCCTTTCCTTTCCATTTCCTTTTTTTTCCTTTCCATTTCCTTTATTTTCCTTTTCCGTTCCTCTTTATTTTTCTTTCTCATTTCCTTTTCAGTTCCTCTTCTCTTCCTCTTTTTTACAAAACCATGGTTAGCGATAGGGCCCCCCCCCAAAAGCGATACCCATTTCTTTTGAACCAAGCGAAGAACAAGAGTTTTGACAACGGCTCATATGGTTGTTGAGTGTTGTTGATGGGTTATGATGGGTTACATTTTTTGGTGGCTCATCCCAGTTAGTAAGTGGGTTTCAACGGCAGTTATAAGTAGTGTAAGTAGGGGCTCAGTTCCAACTGGGGTTAGCATGTTAAAACCCACTTACTAGTTGGGATGAGCCACCAAGTATGGGAGCATACTGTACAGTATATACATAGATTATTGGGGATGATAAGAACCCGGAAATCCATCAGAGGAATACCTAGACAGGGATGTAATTTCCTGGTTCAGATGGAAGGTCCTCAAAATGGGTACATGTGCTCGATGTGAACGGTCCAAAATCTTGTTTTGTCAAGTGAGATGTGATAAAAGTCACATCGTTGTCAGTACCACATTTTATGTCTTGTTATAAAAAAATGTTTTTTAAATATGTGTGGTTCGTTCAGTTAAATCCCAATTTGTTTTGAAACATAAAATCCACACATGTTGATCATTTGTGATGCAGCTTAGCATCACTGTTTCCAGCTTCATCCAGCCATCCCAAGCTCATGGCCACCAGATTCTCCAGCCTTGCCGTTGACTCCGGGGGTGAAATCGTGGCGGCCAGTGCCAAAGGTCCCCTGTACTTCGGGGTTAGGAGTGTTGGACCAGGTTGGGACACAGAAAACTAGGGTTTGAAGATACGCAAAGTTGGACTTAACTACCCAAAAAAATGGTTTCCATGTGGGGATTTCACCACCACAAGGCATTTTGGCAACAAGAATGAAGACAACCGCGGTGTACAGCGTTGTGCAACGAAGATGCAACGATTCTCCCGAATCAAAGCTCGGAATTCGAAACAACGGAGATGAGGGATGAGGAGGGTATGAGCACCAACAATGAGGATGTATAATGATGTATAGATAATTATATAATGATTACTTTACAGAACAGATCAAAACATGGAATCTGACCAAAGATACCAAAGATCCTGGAGATTTTCCATGATTTGCCAGTTCCTGAAGCCCCCAACCAGCTCCCGGTATGTTGCGTCCTAGTCAGTATTATGATAGTATCAGACCATGTAATTCTATTGATTTGACTGGCCATAACAATGGCCGACAATGGCTCGTGCAAAGGGGTATTCATCCAGCACCTTTGGTCAGCAGGTGGCAAGTTCGACTCTTCTCTTTCACCTAAATGCAGGTTTTCTCTATATTATGGGCCTGGACCTTGGGGCCACGAATTTTGACCCATATCATTTACTATTATAGTGATTGATTGTTGGACTTCAACTTCCAATCATCTGCATAACTGCCATAGATTTCAGCTGCAGGTGGCAAGTATGCCATCTACGTTTGGTCCATTCAAACTGGCAACATCTTGGAGATCCTCACGGGTCACACCTCCTTCGTGCAGACCTTGCACTTCTCGCCCTCCGCAAACCATCCGGGGCAGCTGGTGAGTGGAAGCTGGGATGGCTCTATGAAACTTGGCATGGCCAAGGAAACGATGGTGTTTTAGCATGTTTTAGCGGCATAGAATGTGAACAAATATATATATATATACAAATACTATAATTACACATATAGATATGTATACACAAGTAATACCGGATGCAAGCGGCAACAGGATTGGTAAATCACAAGGTGAACGGTACTGTAGTGTATGGTACTGTAGTTATTTTGGGATATTTCGGGGGGCATCTTGGGGGTAGGGATGGTGGGGATGGGGCATGTCTTGGGGGTAAACCATCCCGGTACGCAATAATTAATACCCTACTTTTCAGGCGGAAAGAATGAACAAAGATCAAAGATAAGAGTACTGTAATCAGAATGATACCATTGAGAAAAAAATGGAACAAAGAAAATAATTCTATATAACTCTATAATGGTACTGGCAATGACAATTACAATGACAAACTGTTAATCACAATAATGACAATAACACCAATGATAATAACAAGAAACATAACACAAGCACCATGACTCAGGGACTGGACGCTTTTTGTCCTGTCCCTCTGGAAGATAATGCCAGATGGTGATGTCACCAAGCCATCAATCCATCCGCACAACATGCTAGGGATGAGGCACTCAATTTTTTGGATTCCCTTCATTGAAATGGTACAGAATAAGGAATATGGAGGGGTAAGGCCTAAGATACTCAAGATTGTTCTTTTTTTTGCGGCACATCTCCCGAAGTTTTTCATTACTAGTATACATATACGTATATATATATATATATCATCTATCTATCTATCTCTATCTATCTATCTATCTATCTGTCTATCTGTCTATCTGTCTATCTGTCTATCTGTCTATCTGTCTATCTGTCTATCTGTCTATCTGTCTATCTGTCTGTCTGTCTGTTTGTCTGTTTGTCTGCTTGTCTGCTTGTCTGCTTGTCTGGTTGTCTGTTTGTTTGTCTGTCTATCTCTGTATCTATCTATCTATCTATCTATCTATCTATCTACCTAATCTATCTATCTATCTATCCATCTTTCTTTCTATCTATCTATCTATCTGTTTGTCTGTCTGTTTGTTTGTTTGTTTGTCTATCTATCTACCTACCTATCTACCTACCTACCTACCTACCTATCTATCCATCCATCCATCCATCCATCTATCTATCTACCTACCTATCTACCTACCTATCTACCTACCTACCTATCCATCCATCCATCCATCTATCTATCTATCTGTCTGTCTGTCTATCTGTCTGTCTGTCTATCTATCTATCTATCTATCTATCTATCTATCTATCTATCATCGGTACATAGGTACATAGGTACATAGATACATAGATTGATAGATAGATAGATAGACAGACAAACAGACAGACAGACAGACAGACAGACATAGATACATAGATACATAGATACATAGATACATACATAGACAGACAGATAGATAGATAGATAGATACATAATCATACATAGATACATAGATACATAGATACATAGATACATAGATACATAGATACATAGATACATAGATACATAGATAGACAGACAGATAGATAGATACATAGATACATACATACATAATCATACATAATTATACATAGATTTTTATGAATACAGTTTGCAGTTTTCTCCGAACCTGACTCTGCCCAGGAATGTCTGGGACCTCTATGCTGGCACCAAGGGGGGGGCCGCAGAAGCCCTGCAATGTTCTTCGAGTGTGGCTTGGAGACGCCGCGCGGATCACCCTGGAGGGGTTCCTGGGGGATGGGATGGGGCCCCCTAGTTTTGTTTGTTGGTGTACAATGGCTTATAAACCCCTAGTCAACTATAGTTCATATCATGTGATTTCCCCAACAGACCACAGTTAGCCTAGTTATAAGTCAACTTTGGCTATCGCTTGGGGATCCTCACCTTGTAAGTGAATACAGTAAAATGTAATTTAATATAGTATGTATATAAATTGTATATAAATCTGCGCGAATGATTTTGGCCCCCCATTAGCCACATCATGGCATCATAGTCTTGGAAGGATCCTTTGTCCTTGGGATCCACTAAGTCATTCAGTGGTACCCTTTTGCATCCTTTTGCCATTCTGTATGCTAGTAGGGCCAGATCCCATCGTATTTCAAAGTGCTGGGTCCATGCCGGGATTTGAGGTAGTTGAGGTACTTGTGTTTTAATAGTAGGATCAATTCATAGTTCTAGCTCCAGGTTACCCATTCGCAAAAAATCTCCGCATACAATGAATCGATCGTACTCCGGGCCTGCGTCTTTCCATCCAGGGTTTTATCAACCTGTTAGGCTCCCAGTAGAATCCCAGTAGAATCTCAAAATCCTTCTCTTTGGGGATTCCCGGCCGCACATACGTGGTTGGCATCGCATTCTAGGGGGGCTGCGTCGTACTCCAGGGGAATCCATGGCACTCCACAGGATCTAGCACACATACGGTCGGGGCATCGTACTCCACAAAGGGGACCGCATAGCACAGAAGCATGCGGATAGAGCAAATTTCAAAACAAATAAGAAAAGGACCTGAGGAGGTCGTTTTTTTTCTTTTTTTCAAAAAAGCCCTGGAATATGATAATATGGAATATGGGTGAAACGTTGTTTTTACCAGCGTTTTGAAGAGTTTCGCATACGATCGCNAAGCCCTGGAATATGATAATATGGAATATGGGTGAAACGTTGTTTTTACCAGCGTTTTGAAGAGTTTCGCATACGATCGCATTCCATCAAATTTTGCTAATTTGGGCCTGTGGAGGTCCCTGGAAATCCTTGGGTGGGCTGCGGGGCTTGCAGGATGGAATGTGGTGCCTTTGTAGGTATATGGAGTCGATATTGATCGAAAATTAGAAAAGGACTAGCCTCAAAATCCCAAATTCAGGAATGGCTACGCATACCAGGGGGGGCATCGTACTTCAGAAAGGGTTTGCAACTCCAGGGCTGTTCTTGAAATGGGAAAACTTGAAATTGCACTCCATGGTCTTAACCTCAAGTTTTGGACCATTTAGGCTCGAGGAAAAAAACAAAATTCACCACAAAAGGTCATTCATGTCTTTCCAAATTTCCGGAGCTATTTTGGCATGGAATATGATCAGCCTTGGAATATGGGNAATTCACCACAAAAGGTCATTCATGTCTTTCCAAATTTCCGGAGCTATTTTGGCATGGAATATGATCAGCCTTGGAATATGGGTAAGACTTTGCTAGAATAGTGTCTTAGGATCTTCCACGCCCTCACTCAGGCACACAGGTGGCTGAAGGTTTGACGAAGTTATGACATGTTGATCATGTCATGCCATGTCGGCTCAACATGACTGTAGACAGACTGATCTAATATTCCCCTCGGATGAATTAGTAGCAGGATTGTTGAATTGGAAGATCTTGTTTCAATACAGATCTACCGTTTTGGAGGAAGTAGATGTTCATTTCCACAACCAATTTGTCAAGGTCGTTGGTCTTGTTGCTTTCCCCTGAAATAGATCCTGGCTTCGGCAGTGCCAAGCACTTCGATAGGGCTCCAGCTGAAAGTTTCATCCGAGCATTGGCCAAGGTTCTTTGTGTGTCCTTTGACCCCAGAGCCAATGACATCCTGGCCGCCAGTTGCATGTCTGGTCAGATCCTCTTTTGGAACGTGGTTTCGGCCCAAACAGTGGGCTCCATCGATGGCCTGCGCGACATTCAAACGGCGCGGCATTGGCATGAGATGTTTTCGGCCATCAACACCAGAGGTCTGAAAACTGGGCGAGGCATGAGGAAAAGAAGCTTGCAGGTAATGAGTCAGTGATGTAACCTAGGGGTCTCCAGGCACACTTTTACCTTTTTTCTAGCTGATTCTAGCTGCAAAAAGTGTTGATGTTGCCATGACACGGCCATATGTTTTTTCGGGTCTCTCGGGCCCACCCCTTCAGCATTTTGCCCATTCCCCAGGAAATCCCACAGATGGCCTCAACCTGAACCAACACTACAATTCCATTGCGTACGCCAAGAGCGGTGAAGTCCTCATCGCCTCTTCACAGAACTCGCCCTATGTCTCACTCTATGTGCCCTGGCATTCAACCACTGGCTGAGCAAAACCTCTGCTTTTGGTGATGCCTACCATGTACTGCCAAGTAGTTGTAATTTGGTTTATGAACTCCAACTTCTGAGTTATTCACCATGAACATCCGTATATATGTAGCAGTATGTAGCATTATGTAGTGATTTGAACCAAGATATCTCAGTTGTGAACCATTCCCACAGCAGTTTTCTCAGGATACGACGGCCTTTGCACTGACGGGCCGTGTGGCTGTCACCACGAATCGTAGTCTCAGTGGGACTCAGTCCTTTCTGAACAGAAGCTTGGTTGGAAAGAAGCCTTTTGTTGGTGTTAGCTGGTTGAGTTCTTTTTTTTTGCATGACACCAGCCAGCTTTCTCCCAGTTCTGGACGTTTTGACGATCATTTTCAGATTGCCCTCCCTTGGACGAGAGTCTTTGGGGCAGAGTGGTCGCAACCTGTCCCTCAGCCCCAAAGACTCGGGTACTCCATCCCAACATCCACAAGCATCAAAACGCCTTGTACTGACCATGGTTGCTCATCCTACCCTTTTCCTACCACTATTTTGGGTGGATTTTATGGACTCAAGTCCTCCTGAAAAGGTACTTGAGACCCAAAATCCCAACTCCAAATACTGCCCCAGAAGGTCTCAGCCTGTTTGTTTCATGAGAAAATTGAGGTTTAACATGTTTCAACCAACCAAGATTGCTTTTCCCCTCTAGATTTTAAGGGTACCAAAGCCACTTGGATCCATTTCGGTGTACCATACAAGGTGGTGCCCCAGTTCGAAATCGCTAAGCTGCTAATCATAATTCATTGCCAATGACTACCAGCTACCTCGGAAAAGCCGGAATTCATATGATTTTGCGAAAAAAATGTTTTTTTTCAGAGTGGCACGAGAATAGTTGTGCCAGCACATTTTGGCANTGCAGCTTGCCCCTTTGGTTACAGCACTTGCCTTTGGTTGCTTCCACCTGCATTGCGGAGGTTCAACTCATGTTCGCAGTGCGTTTTTAGATGATGCAGGGGCTCAAGATTAAGAAACAAACAATATCCTATGCCACTATACTTGTGGACCAGCCGGAAAATTCACTTGTTGGACTGTGGTTTCTTGAGGAAAAAGCCCCAGAGGCTTGCGCGGGCTTGCATTGTCAAAACCACCGTGAGGAATAGCAGAATAGCAAGCAACACTTTCTGGCACAAACTTTTTGAAAGGAACCCAGCCAGATCCTCAGCGCCTGCTGGTTGTGGTTTTTATGGCTTGCAATTTGCGCTGCCCATGTTTTTTGTTGCGCCCTGGACCTTTGGTTTGAGAGTGCAACGGATTCTTCCACATTGCCTTGGTCGGCGCGCTCGGGGTGGCTGAATGAGACGCCTGAGGGGCTGATGGAGTCGGTCTGGTATCTACGTGACTCTTTGCGCCTAAATGTTCCCCACAAATGGAAGCGACTCTNGTTGGAATGGGTTGGAAGCCGGCTGACTGGTTCATGTAAGCTTGACGAGGGTTTTGTTCGCAAGGTCTCCAGATACAGCAGGCGTATGCGCGCGTGAATAACCATCCATCACACTTCTGCTGGATATATCACATCGCTTAGAGATTGCTTGCTGGGAGACGCAGACAGCGCGAGTGAAGATGAATCATATTCATGGTGAGCATGATGGGGGAAAATCAAGAAACAAAGCAGTGGCATGAGAATCCGCAACAAGCACGAGANGAGAAAACACACCAAAACCCGGAGAAACACAAGAATTTGTGGAAAACATTTGTTTTTTGGAGTGGCCCAAGAATTTCTGTGTCCCTGATGGCGTTGGTAAATATAATTAATTATAATTATATGGAATGTGTGGTAGATCTTAGATATATGTAGATATATCCAGCTACTCAACGTATTTTAATGTGGGTTACAAACTTTATGAACCCATCATATACCATCATATACCAAGAAAAACATCACCAGGCGGCACCACCTGGTACCGCCCCAAGATGATCCACATCGTGCACCAAGGCAAAAATATGACCGAAGCAGGTGTGGCTTGGCAGCAGTACGACTTGTCCGACAGTGAGGCGGACGATGTGGACGTGGCTAGATCGCAGGACGGGGGCTGGGAAAGGGAGAAGGGGATGGGAAGTGGAGAGATGTGGAAACTCAGTGGAACTTGGGAAAATGTGGCATTTTTTTCTAGGGGATTAGACACTTGGAAGATGGTGTTCTGAGAGTTTTTTTGTCTGTTGTGACTTTAAGACCATCAAACAGTTTTAAGCATGAAACAAGGATTTGAGATATCCCTTGGGTGTGAAACAGAAATCGGATTGATAGTTAGTTGGGTAGAATTACCATCCCCATGATTATGGGGGAGTTCCTCCAAATTCTCCCAAAAAATCCATTCTGCCGGCCGGTTTCACATTTGACCCACGAGATCTCATTAGTCATTTTCCAGGTAATTCCATGCCCCGGCCTGGGGATGACAATGATATCTTGCCGCATAGCCGGTACAAGCATATCGATGTCCATCATAATATGTGTATATATAACATATGTTTTTATATACAGGCATTGCATTTGCGAATCTAAACTGGTTCCGATATGTTATGATTTGCCAGTTTACTACTGTTATTCTTTAATCTACTATGTATAGTCCTCTTTCCTATGGTCACTCACTCATTTACCGTATATAATTGCCACTAAGTAGAACAGTGATTCACAATATTCACAGTCTAGTCCCCTTATGGTGGTTTGCTAATTTAATGTTACTGTTTTTACTTATAACTGCTCACCGTGACCCTGGGGTGAACATACAAAAAGATGTGGAAAACATGTTTCCCCTAGAAACATGTCTACTTTTCTTTTTTTTCACATCTGTGTTAGTTTACCCAAGGGTATAAATCCACCATAGCTTAAATAACAGTAATGGTTAGGGGTACTACTCTTATAACTCCTGTTATAACATGCTATACCCTCTGGTAAGCCAACATAGCTATGGAAATTCACCACTTTTTACTGTAACTCAACCATTTCTATGGCCATTTGCAATAGCTAACCAATGACCAGAGGGTAGCACTAGTAGATTTACCATAATATATCATTGCCATCACCGTTACAGCCCCGGCCCTGGCGTCATGTTTGGCACCAGGATCGCCGTCGCAAGGCAAGCAGCCTCCCAGGGGTGGACATCGGCGAAGCCAAGGAGAAGCAGCAACAGCTGCAGCGAAGTCATGGGGTGATTTATAGTTTAAGCACCAAAAAAAATGATGCAGAACACTTAGAAATTTTGAATCCAAATTTGACATCATGGATAATTATGGATGTTTTTTTGAATTCAAACAATTGGCCAAAGAATGATATTTCAGGACAGGATGATTCTGGGGGATCAAAAGAAAGTGGAAATCTGCGGGACGACATGAATTCACGGTGGATTCTTATACCGGCCAAACTGGTGGGGTTCCAACAAAAATCATTAACATATATATACCCAATGGTATTTCTAGAATATATTTATGCTTCATATTTGAAGTAAATCCAGCCTTCGGGTAGATTTTTGGATCAACTTTGAACTGTACTTTTCTACACACAATCTTTTGCGAAGAATGGGAATTTAGACCAACCAGCTCAACAAACAATGCTGGGTACCTCAGGTTGACTCACGATATGAGCTGTTCCCCAGGACGCGTACACGGACAAACAGCTCCACATTTGGGACGTGTCCTTCAGCGCAGATTCGCAGCAGTTCGCGGTCGCCACCACCCATGGGACCTTTGTCTTCTCCCAGGTGCGGATGGTGATGGGCGGCTGCAGTGGCAAGTTGTTGGATAATTCAAATGGGGGATTTTGGACCGGTTATTTCCAAAGCCAGAAGATGGTCATCTCAAAATTATTTGGATAATGGTTATATCACATATCTATTTATTTATATCTACCTTTTTTCAGTATGGATATGGATGATTCCGTTCAAGGCTGTGGCTATTTCTTTTGTCTACTGCATCTGGGTTGGGTTGCAAGATCTTCTGACCCCTTAGGTCAGATGTACTGCAATGCTTGCTCAGTTTGCGTACATTTTGGCGATAGGTCAGAGGCAAATATTCAGCCACAACAGAGATGGATCAAAACATTTTTCCTATAGATTTAATTTCACATACCCTCTGGTAATCTAACATAACTATGGAAAATCACCATTTTTCATGGGAAAATCCACTATTTCTATGGCCATTTTCAATAGCAAACTGTTAGTTTACCAGAGGGTAAATTCATCAATTCTCCCATGGTTTGGGGTATGACTCGGATGAACAAAACCCCAGGCCTCCGGCAGCCTGGCTGCCATGGCGGGCATCTACGGCAGCGACGCGCGCTTCGTGCCCCAGATGTTGACCAAAGCCGTGTCCGGCCCAGCGGTGCTGAAGGCGCCGGCGGCAGATCTTGGCGACCGGAAATGCGGCGGCCAGGGCAGCGGCTGGTTTTCCGGGATAGGGGTCAAAAAATAATTTTTCCGGATCAAAAAAAAAATTATTTCGGATCAAAAAAAAATTATTCCGGATCAAAAAAAAATTAAATACGTGAAACAAAGAGGAAAGAAGGAAGGAAGCGAGGAAGCCA
>BGPT01003061.1:0-24051 GCA_003297045.1 Symbiodinium sp. clade C Y103 | reverse complement strand
ACTCTCCAACTCTGGGCCTCGAGGGTTACAACTAGTTACAACTAATCCTGCAACTAGTTGAGAACTAGTTACAACCAACTCTGCAACTAGTTTGTAACTTGTTTCAACTAATTCTCCAACTAGTTGCAAAAAAGTTGTACTTAGTTGCCAACTAGTTACAGAGTAAGTTCCAACTCAAACTATTTGAACTAATTGCCAATAGTTAGTTGTAACTAGTTGCAACTATTGCTCAACTAGTTACAACTAGTTTANGAACTAATTGCCAATAGTTAGTTGTAACTAGTTGCAACTATTGCTCAACTAGTTACAACTAGTTTAACTAGAACTCTAACTGAGGCATTTTGTATTACTAGACGCAATGCAGCTGCCGCCTTTGAAGACCCTCGGCACTAAGGGTTTTCGCTTGGAAGCCTTGCGAGAGAAGTCCCAACCGAGCAGAGACAGCATCCTCTCGACTGGTACTTGGGAGTCAGCTTTGGACTTGGCGACATCTGAACTAAATCATCATAGAAATTTGACCAAGCTTGAAAAAGCCGTGTCTCAAGTAGTTCAACGTCCTCGCACGTTTTTTTGAACGCAAAAACGCTGGCGGAGGCTCTAAACGGGGCAAGAGTTGAAGAGCCTTGCAGAACCGCTGTCATCTTCGACGGCCAGCACACTGGCCTACATCGACTGAGGTGCGACAACCATTTGCTTGTACGCGCTTTCGAGATTGAGAGTGCCACGCCTGCCACAAAGTGAAGGTCGATGTCGCTCTGTTGGACCTGCCACACAATTGTGCGGCAGGCGCGGAGAAGCAAAACTCAAAACCGTATCTTTTGGAATTAGGCTTGCGACCGACCAATGCACGGCTAGGTTCGAGTGCTACGAAAATCAAAAAAGTGTCTTACTTTCTTTAAACTTCTCAGGACTCTCGGAAATCATGACTTTCGACTCCGAAAGTGTCGCAGAAAAATGGCTCTCCTTGGCCATCGTATTCTTTGTGACATGGAAGAGAAACCAATTATGGTGGATTGTTTGATGCCTCCTTCCTTCACACAAAGTGAAAGTCCATGTCACCAAGTGCCATGCTTGCTACGTGGAATGAGGCAACGCCCGCGGGCAGCCAGCACATCACCAGACACAGCTGAGTGCCATGCCACGCCTGCCACACAAAGTGAAGGAAGTGCCACGCCTGCACAAAGTGAAGGTCCGTCGCCAAGTTGTGTGTTGGCAAGTTGTGTGTGAGTGAGTGGGTGTGAGTAAGTTGTGTGTGATGAAGTTGTGTGTTGTCAAGTTGTGTGTGATGAAGTTGTGTGTTGTCACGTTCTGTGTGAGCAAGTGGATGTGAGTAAGTTGTGTATGAAAAAGTGGGTGTGACTGAGTTATGGTCAAGTTGTGTGTGAGTAAGTGGATGTTGTTGAGTAAGTGGGTGTAAGTAAGTTGTGCGTGAGTGACTTGGATGTGGCTAAGTGTGTCAAGTTGTGTGTTGAGAAGTTGTGTGTGTGAAGGTGTGTGAGTGAGATGTATGTGAGTAAGTGGGTGTTGTGAAGTTGTGTGTTGACAAGTTGTGTGTGATAAAGTTGTGTGTTGTCAAGTTGTGTGTGAGCAAGTGGATGTGAGTAAGTTGTGTGTGAGAAAGTGGGTGTGAGTAAGTTGTGGTCAAGTTGTGTGTGAGTCGGTGGATGTTGTTGAGTAAGTGGGTGTGAGTAAGTTGTGTGTGAGTGAGTTGTATGTGACTAAGTGGGTGTGTCAAGTTGTGTGTTGACAAGTTGTGTGTGTGAAGGTGTGTGAGTGAGATGTATGTGAGTAAGTGGGTGTTGTCAAGTTGTGTGTTGACAAGCTGTGTGTGTGAGGGAGGGGCGGCGGGAGGACAGACGGGCGGGCGACGGGTGCACAAAAAACAACAACAACCCCGCACAAAGATGCGGGGAATAAAATGACACGTGAAAGTCGAATATGGTTTCCTCGTTGGTTTTGGCATCATTGTTAATCAGAGAATGTCTCAAAATAGGAATTCCCGAAATTTTGTAATTCATGTTAGCACAATTTGCATTAGCGGTGGAAGTTCGAAGAGGCATTTGAGGGATGGTTCAGCTTTTCCGTATCATTTGACAGGGGAAATGAATAACTGGACCATCCTTGACCTGCATGTCTTTGCACGCGTAGGATCCGTCTTGATTCTTATTACCGATTGATTGATGGGATGTGTTGGGCCTTTGGTACTGCTGTACTGGAACGATTAGGAGAACGATCAAGAATGTTTCGATCTTCCGCTTTCTATAGCGTGCTGAAGATTATCTGAGCGCCGGGTCAGTGTTTTTGGTTGTTTTTTAATTTTTTGTGGAGTACTTGGTAATTTCTTTAAATTCCTATTTTACCCGTTTAGTGACACAGGCCGTGAGCCAGCGTGCGTTACTTTCGCGAAAAAAATATTGGCTGAACATGATACCGGTTATTATGCAGAGTGCCTCTCAATCAATCGCTCATGCAGCCTTTTCCTGAATCGAGATTTAAATTATTCGAATCAGGCATATTATAGATAAAAATATATAATTCTGCACTGCTTAGGCTGCTTAATAAAACTTACTAGTGGGATATTACTAGATTACCCTTTGGAAAGAATATTCCAAAATTGAGAGAGAATTCAATACCAAAACCTCTTTCTGAAATGAGATTGAAATTACTTCAAACGACCCATAGAACCTTTAACCACTACTCAAGACTAAGCAAAAATATTCATTTCCAGATCCATATAGAACAAAATACCATATCCAGAAAAGATAATGACTGGAATTATTGGCACACTGTTCAAAGTTCAAACCACAATTAAGCAGCATTGGTTGCATTCAAAGAACAACCATTTTCCAGGTCAATTGGGCCTATATCATTGTATATCCTTTTCTATCAGTTCCAGGGATTGATGACCTTCGTCATCCATCTTTCCTGAGGGGGCAGTCACTTGGCCAAGGGGTTGGAAGGATTTGAAATAAGCCATACCAGGCTTTACCAAGACATCCTAATATGAATTTATATAAATATTTATATCTAATATATATATTTGTCCTAAATTGACATAATATATCAATTTGCTTTGAGGCTAGGATCCTCACCATTGTATAGAAATATAAATAAGTTTGCTGCGATTATATCTGCAATTTGGGACGAAAGCCGTGGAAATTTACGACTACGTTCCTTGATGACAAGGCCGTGCATATATTTCTCTAAATTGGGATCCCAATTTTCACCATCTGAATCTGACTGTATCTGGCCCACTAACCTCAATTATCTATACTGGAATAACCGAGGAATGACCGCAACGTCTAGATTGGCGGCAATCTGTGTCAGTAGCGTGTAGGCAGATGGTCTGAGCAGATGCTGCAACGGAATTATATATACCCTTATCAATCAATGATAGGGGTCAAATAATGAAGGCATATGCTGTGGTCTCCGTAGCAATATTTAGTCGGGATGTCGGGCTAAAGGCTGACCATTTTACATCTAAATTCTACCAATTCATAATAATTTCTTTTATCTGAGGACACCATGATCTGAATAGATACGTACTGCCATCAATGCGTCTTGTAATTTATTTGTAGGACCTATTATCATCTTCTGGTCTTAAAAAAATTGGCTAGCAAGCCTTGATAAATACCCAATTTGATTAAATTTACCAGGCATATTGCCGCTAACTGTCGACTTTGAGCACCACGTTTTAATATAGCGGTACCTTACACCAGCAATGCAAATACGAACGATGTAGGCCCAAAATTTACCCATGAATCCTTTATAAAAATAATTTTCTTCCTGGATGGAAATGGGATATCAGGCCACAAGCAGGAGTGGCATATTTCGATACCTTTCTGGACAGCATTGAGTTTCTCCATCAATGCATTGGGGTCAGATGAGGTAGGATGCATTATTTACAAGATCTCATTTAATTTCCAAAAGCATTGGTAATCCGTAACAAATCTCCCAACCCAAATCGTTAATTCGCGGATCTTGACGTGACTTTAGAGACTCGTGCAATTCCGTAATGTGAACAGCTTTGGTCCGATCGGCAAGGGATTTTTGAATTTTGAAAGAAAAAAATAAATTCTTAAATATATTTCGATATTTTTGGAAATCCTTAATAAGACTTATCAAGGCTCATAATATATCCCAAATATTATATCCTACCTTACCTTAATTCCAGGAGGCCACCATGGAGCTTTGGCAACTACTATGGGGAAACCGCCCCAGATTAGTTATATTTAAATCTCAGAAAAAAATGAAAAAATGGGAAAAACCACCCATTGGAATCCCTGGAAATCATATTTTGATGCTTTTTAGAACCCTTAATAAGGCTTATTATCAAGGATAATAATATACCCCAAATATCTATCTATACCTTAATTCCAGGATCCCCCCACGGAGCTTTGCTACCATTACCCAGATCGACCAAATTGTTGAGGTCTTAAAATTTTGACCCATATTTATTAATATAATTGGGTCCAAATACGAAATTAACAATTTATATTTATTTATGCTTACATATCCTTCTATAAGCCCATTGATGTCCCATTGAAGCCCATTTTGGATTGATAAAATCTAATTTTATGAATTCTATTCCCAGATTTCCTCAATATGGGGAAACCAACCCAGGGTCCCCTAATCTAAATTTATTTGAGTTGCAGCCAGACTTGAACTCCTTTGCCACAGCGGCGATGGTTTCAGCTTCGCAAAATACAGATGATCCAAATCTAGCAATGACGTATGCAGGAAATTGATTCCATAATTATTATATATCTTATTATTTATCAGGAGGCCTTTAAATATTTCCATATATTATCAGATTGATTTATTAGATACGGAATCCTAATAAATTGATTATATGGAATTACTATATATTTCCTGGGGTACTACGGAGATCATAAATTTATCTATAGTTCAATAATAGGAGGGAAATCTATCAATTATAAATTAATTTCATAAGATGGGAGGGTTGGATAGGTTTTTAAGTATCTGAGATCTTCTGGTCGGCCGTAATTTAATCTATTTACCATTATTTCTGGATTATATTGCATATTTTATTTTTATTTTGATTCACGCCCCAACCGGAACCTTGACTGATGCAATGTCCGGCAGTGCTTAGGAAAAATCTCGGCATGCCGCAGAAAAGCTTACTAAGCCATCTTTTTTGGCCTTTAAATATTGATTCCAGAACCCTCTCGATCCATACTATGCCTTAGTAAGGAAAGCCTCTTTATCACAAATCCATGGTAATCAAATCAAATCAATAGCCGCAATGGAATTCATGGAAACAATCCAATTCATCTCAGAGGAGGTTTGGCCTCACCATTTAGACCTTAATAATAACTATTCATTTTTACTCCTAATCAGGGCCTCGTTGGCGAGGCAAAAAAATATTCAATAAGGAATCCCATATTTTGCATAAGTGATAATTTTTGTGCTGTATCTTAGTAAGCCTTAGTAGGGCTTAATAGGGCCTAGTAGTCCTTAGCAAGCTGAATCTTATCTTTGGTGCATTTCACGTGCATTCTGGCTAGTGGTTGCTAAGAGGTAAGATATCGTTATTTGGGGGGGGCGTAATCTAGAGGGGGGCGAAAATAACCTATAATTCCAAACTTAATTTTAATAATAATATTTAATTAATTTTTTTATTTTCGATATATTAAAAATTATTAATATTATATAATTATAAAATATATCGATATTTAAAATATAAAATCAAAATAAAAATTATTCCTCTTGATTAGTTGTTCCATTCCTTTCCCCTTAGTATTCCTCAGAAATTAAAATTAAAAATATAACGGATCGCGCATCAGGTAATCTATTTTCAAAACGTATTAATTTATATAGATTTAAAAGATAATTTCCCCGCATAGGTCAATCGAAATAAAAATAATTAATCCGCGACGGAATATAAAAATATTTATACGATATAGAAAAAAATTTAATAAATGTATTATATCCAATGCATCTAAAAATCAATATAATATTTCCGTCAAATATATCCACTCAAATAAATTTTCTAGGCAATAATATATATAAAAATGCGATTTTCTCGGGATTCTAATAAAACGATTTTCTCAATATCTAAAAAAAAGATTTAGCAATTCTAAAAAAATATATATAACAACATATATTTTTATATCGATTATTATAAAAATAAATTAAATAAAATTCTTATAAAATTTAAAAAATAAATCAAATATATTAATAGTTAATAATCTTATTCTTGCAAAATATCAAATAACTAAAATATTAAATATTGCCGATTAAAAAAATAATAAAATTAGTATATAATTAATTATATTAAAAATTCATAAATAAATAATTAATAAAAATATAAAATTTTCAATAATATTTATAATTTCAAAAATATTAATCATAAATAATATATTAATCTTATATAAATATATTCTTAATATTAATTAATAATAATAAATATCATTAAAATCAAACAAAATATAATTTATATTAAAATCAATAATATTTCTAAAAAAATTAAATAAATATAATAATATATAAATATAAGATATTATTTTCATATTTTTTCTTAATTTTTTTTTCTTAAATTTCTTATTCATTCAAATATATTTCTAATTAAAATAAATAAATCAATATTTTCATGTTTAAATATTATTGATTTTTATTCAATATCAATTATAAATATAATATTTTATAATTTATATTTTTGCAAATATTTATTAAAATCAAAGATTTCGAATTATATTCATAACCAGAAAAATTCATTTAATTTTTCATTATTTATATTTTTTTTCCTAAATATATATTTATAATTGAGGGTTGGCTTGACAAAGGTGCACCGTTCACACATGTAGAATCGAGAATCGAGGATCCAGAATCGAGAATCAAGAATCGAGAATCGAGGATCGAGAATCGAGAATCGAGAATTGAGAATCGAGAATCGAGAATCGAGGATCGAGGATCCAGGATCGAGGATCGAGAATCGAGAATCGAGAATCGAGGATTGAGAATCAAGGATAAAGAATCGAGGATCGAGAATCGAGGATCGAGAATCGAGAATTGAAGATCGAGAATCGAGAATCGAGGATTAGAATCGAGAATCGAGGATCGAGGATTAGAATCGAGAATCGAGAATCGAGGATCGACGGGAATCGCGAATCGAGAATCGAGAATTGAGAATCGAGAATCGAGAATCGAGGATCGAGGATCCAGGATCGAGGATCGAGAATCGAGAATCGAGGATCGAGAATCGAGAATTGAGAATCGAGGATCGAGAATCGAGTATTGAGAATGGAGAATCGAGAATCGAGAACCGAGAATCGAGGATCGAGAATCAAGAATCGAGAATCGAGAATCGAGAGTCGAGGGTCGAGGTTCGAGAGTCGAGGTTCGAGGTTCGAGAATCGACGATCGAGAATCGAGTTATATTTTTTCCTAAATAAATATTCAAAGCCTCGCCTTAAATCCCCATAAAATATAATTCGTATTTATCAATATGTATCATAATATCAAAATAAAAATCTTATATTAAAGGACCACCTTTCAATACATGGAGCCCACGCTTTTTCATGAAGGGCGACACACAGAGGCAAATAGAGATAGGAGATTAGAAGAAAGAAAAGGCACTTCAATTTAGGTCGCAGAAACATTTTACCTTGTTTTTTTGGGCGCTGAGGACCCTGGCCTCTCAATAAATATCCAACGCACACATAAGTATACATATATAAACATACACATCATTTTCTCAAATATATATATATATATATATATGTATCCCAACAACGCTGTAATATACTATACTTTTGATTTTGATTTTCATTGCACACATTTTCTTTATCTCTTATTTTTGAATTATGTACAACTATTTCATACTATTTCAACGATATCAGTATCTACTGTATGTATCTGTATGTACTTTATCGTATCTGTTTTGCTCAAGACTTTGCATACTGCTCCACTCGCAAGGCGATCATCCCAGTAGCGATGGCCGTAATCAAAGAAAAGTTCTTCGCCTTCCTGACCAAAGCAACATTAACGCATACAACAAGCCAACACCAAAGACTTTCCAGCCCGCGATGAGACATGCATCAAATCCACCTTTGGTTCCTGGGCATGGCCCAAGCATCCAGAATCTTTTTGATGACCAACTTCCCTGCATGCAGAAACACCCTTGTCAAGCTTGGCCCGTGTTCCCACCTCACCTGGATCCTGCAAAGTCAGGCCAAGGTTCTTCGACGTCACGAAGCGTGAACAACTCAGCAACGTGCTTTTCCGGGCAGCACACCAAATGGAGGTTATAATTCTCAAGACTTCCTGGGAGATCAGTGGAGTTCCATTGCGGACTCCTCTGGATCGACATGGGCATCCAAAGCATCAAGGCCAAGCATCGACAATCGTTGATATATCTGCCCTTCACAGCAAGGTGCGGACCTGCATCGATATATAGAGAGCCGTCCTTGGGCCGGAAGTTTTAGCAACCTCTGAAGCCAGTGGGCCAATGAATGAAAAACAAACGCATCATATTGGAGCTAAGAGGGGACGCAAGCAACGAGCAAGGCCGTTACAGTTTGCAGTGAGATGACATGAGAACATGGCTGACTCAAAGCATGTTGAGGCCTTTGGTGCCTGCAAGCAGCAGCCAGTTCATCAACTGCAGACGCAGTTGATCCCAATCGCATGACATACTCCTGGTCCTTCACAGGTTGGGCTTGGCATGAAGGCTTACGAGAAATGGTGACAAGAATCGGGTTCAATGAAGCAAATGCCGATGAAAGAAATACAGGATGACTTTAACAGGTTGATCCATATGATGACGCTAAAGCACCTGCCTAAAATTGGGTTTCCTGTCCAAGAGGCCAATCTTATTTAAAGGGGGAAATGGCGATCAAACATCAAATTTTGCGGTGCCCTATTTTCAGACGAACTTGTGATGAAATCTTTTGCTGGTTCCGGGGGCCAAGGTCGCATCTCAAGCTAAACTCTCGGTCCTGAAGCTTCATCGAGGATTTGAGCGTGTGAATGTTGCCTCCGAAATCTCTGCCATTTGGAGGGTCTGTTTGCCTCCTTGTTGTGAAGCTGAACAACAATCTGCTGGACCTTAGGGCCTGCTGCATGCCATTTACACACATAAAGTTTAAGTGCACAAAGTTTCTGGGCTCCAATTTGCGAGCCTCCATAATGAACAACCAGTTGATTGGCTGGCAATGCCTTTGTAGCAAAAAGGCCCAGCCCTGCTTCGACACCTGTGGAAAATCAAAAGGTGCAATCCAACATTGCCACATAGTGCTACCTGACATGTACCTTGAACACTTCATAATTCATCCATTCATGATTTCAACCTCCTGCCTAGCTGCGAGGGTCGCACTTCTAAGTGTTCATCTTCAAAGTCCACTGGCAAAGAGGACCACAACCTCGGCAAAAAACTATCAGTCTAATGCGTGATCCTGCGAGAAAAAGCATTTGGAATATCAAGAAGGAGCTGGGTCACAACTTGACACCTGGGGAACAGCAAATTTTTGGCCTTTCCCCCATAGAACCACACAACTTTTTACAAATTCCCTAATCTATAAAAACTACGCTGCCATTTGACTGTCAAATGCGCCCATGGATCCTTCCACTTAGCCTGCGCTACTTGCATCCCTGCAGGCGGGCCAACACGCACATCTTTAGCCCTTTGGAACATGTTGGAACATATTCCATTCCAACTAAAACATGAAATTGCGACAACATGAGTCAAACATATTGAAACTACGCCGCAGATCTCAATCCAATCCCCCCACGCCCCATCCAACCAAATTCATCCAATCAACTCTTTCTGCACCAGTTCCATGCGCTGCCGTAGTGCTGAGATGTCATCCACCTCGTGCGCCAGGAGGTCTGCCTCCTAGTGCCACGTTGCTGAAGGGATCTTGGTGAGGCAAGAAACAAACTGCGGTAAGGGGAGACAAATCTTCTGATCATGTGATAATACAAATTATCTAAAACTTTGGTAATACTGGCTTCTGTTCCTACGTGATCGTTGATACAAACTCACTGTAGAAAGAAACTGGGCATCTGAAAGGGGAGAGAAAGTTCAATTAAGCAAATCCGGGCCAATAGAAGTGAAGGTCTGTGTACAAAGAATCCAATAGTGACCATTCAGCAGGCTGCCAGGTTTCATTGCATGACCGAGACATTCATATCCCATGAGTCTGCTACACGCTCAAAGAGATCACTTAAATCTTTTTCCTCTGGCAGAGCTTCTGGTCGTGAGGCAGTGGAATACAAGACAATGTGACTTCGAAACATGTGAAGTCTAGCCGAATAAGTCGAACTCCATTTCTTCCTCCTCTTCCTCCTCCACAACTTTCTTCTCCTCCTTCTTTTCCGCCGCTGGTGCTGCACCGCCACCACCACCGCCTGCGACTGCAGGACCACCACCACCGCCACCACCACCGAACTTCAGCATGCTCTCCAAATCCTTTCCTGCACAAAGCTTTGCAAACAATGCCGGGAAAAAGCTGCTGACAGAGCCTCCCGCAGCCTTGATCAGGGTGTTGATTTTCTCTTCTGAGATGTCCAGCTCACTGTCCTTCAAGATCATTGCGGCATAGGTGCAGAAGAGCTCCTCTTTCTCTGCCGGCGGCACCTCATCTGCCGGCACTTCCGCCATATGGTATGGAGGGCTGAAAAACTCTGCGATCCCTTGAGCCAAAACAGCATGAAGCCTGCTGGTTGAAACTTGAAAGGTAGGCTTAATTAAGCTCATATCTTGTCTTACCTACCACTCCCCTGCTGCAGACCTGCAGCTGATTGCTTCGAAAGATATCGTGATTTGAATCCTGGTCGCGCCGTTGGAGCAAATGGGAACTTCAAGCCTTGGTGCCCCCAGCCCCTGTCCTCAGGGCATTCTTCAGAACTTGGCCGCACAGCCAACTCCAGCCATTTCTCCAGCCGACAGAATCGCTGCCACAAACGGCGGTATGGCTCGTGCTGCAACGGCAGCGTTGTAAACATCAACTTCGAACCATTAAGGCAATGGACAGCCGCACTGGCTGCCAAAGCATGTTTGCCCGAAACTTGGGCCTGGCTGCCACCTCCCAATTTGCCAACTTGGATGAAAGTTTTGACTCTTTGCTTTTTGAAGCGGTTGACTGAGCAGCAGCTCGTGCGGATGAGACTTGCTTTCAGCGCTGAACGGGACTATTGCTCACAAGTTTATTATAAGTGAAAATGGGTCAGCGGATGGCGACCCAATGCGCTCATACTGACATTCTTTCTACAATTCTTGCTTGAAACTTGCCATTGGCTGCAGACAAAGCATGGGCAAACGCTATCGCAAACACATGAGGGTCTTGTCGCACCATCTCCCAAGTGCGCGAAAAAAAACCCCAAATCCTACCTGCACCACAGAGCTGAACGGGGGACAACACAAAAACCCATCGCCTGGCCACAGTGACATTGTTCCCATCCCGCCATGTCTAAGAAAACTGATGCCACGTTTTCTTGTGCCACGGTTCCAAACAGTTACCATTTCTTTTCGCCCTTTAGGCGGACCTGCGCTTCTGCTGGTAGCCACAACAACGGGGCCAGAAAAATTGGAGATGGTCCTGATTCGTTGTGCACTAAGGGTCGGTTTGGATCAATCTGGTGGCTACCAAGGGCCAGAGTAGCAGCATGAGTTGGGAACTTTGTCCCAGTTTCACTAGCACAAATGAATTCCATATTTCAGCAGGCTCGCAGCCCAAGATTAGTTGCTGGTCTGTGGCCCCATTACTTTTGAATCCAAACCAGGTCAAACCATCAGTTATATCAGGTTCATCCTTGCCAACTTTTTGGTTGGTCAGAATCATCTGTTTTGACCTTCAGGAATATATTGTTTGTTGACAAGTTTTTTTCTGATTTGAACCACATGTCTTTTGAAAAACAACAATGATAAATTTGAATGGAAAACCACGTTTGTGCCAACCATACATGTCAGTTTGTGTCTTTTTTCTGGTTCAAAAATTACATATTGCTATTCAACAGTCATATGCGTGGTTCCCTAGGCCCTGATCTTGTAGCCCTGGGATGACCACAAGCCTAGGACGGCAAATGGGTAAACCGGCAGGCTTCACTTACAGGGCGGCCAGCGGACAGCGCCCACAAGTATTTGAGAGGCTTTATTCATTTCCATTGTGAGCTCTACGTTCAACCATGGGCATGAGCCTTGCGCCTCAGGCTGGGCATGTGCCCCTGGGCACGCATTAGCATGGGGGCGACTGAACGATGTCACCCAAGTCGGGGCGACTGAGGTAACCCAGGTGCCTCTGCCTTCGGATTCTTTCAATAACAACGATAGCTCAAGCCTCTTGCCTCCGAGGGAGGGCACAAACACATCAAGACGAACATGGGACTTGCTGCTACCCTATGTTGCCAGGGTTTCCAGTCTTTGTGCACCGTGCGCCCTGGGGTCCCGCATCATCTCCCGGCCAAGTCAGTGGTGAAACTTGTTTTTGAGAATATCGAGCTACTCTCCTTCAGCGGAGACACATTGCCAGGACAAGTGATGGAAAACTAAAATCAAAACTCCTGATAGACCAGAACAGCAAGAGCGGGGGATGCTGTCTCAGGATTTCCCACTACATATACACACACATGTATCTCATACTGTATCTGTATGTATACACATATGCATCCATCTATCTCCCAACAACTCAATACTTGATTTTTTTTGCGTCAGCAATGTCTTGCCCCGAATCCAAATCACACAGCTCATCCTGTCATCCTCACCAGTTGGTGACACTTCCAGCCTACCCAGGCCATACCTTTCACGCTGACCTCGATGCATCGAGGTAAAGCTGTTTGTATATGAACATGTGGTGAATCAATTTCTATATCATCTATCCATTCATCCATATGTCCATCCATCTGTCTATCTACCATTTTCCACCGGTCTATCGATGTACCTACATACTATATATATATATATATACTTGTTTTGAAAAATATGTACATATATCATATATGCATATCTGCTAGCATGCCAGTTTTTCCTGTCCCCTCTTTCTCAACTTTCCTTGAGATTATCCCAGCAGCCGACGAGTTGCATTTCCAATTCTGCAAGCGAAGGATGTCAGTCACCCTAGCCCTAAACACACCCATCCCATCCCGTTCCGACCAGCACTCGAATAAAACATCCTTGGTGCTTTGCTATGAAGCAGGCTTCTCTGCATGCTCGTCGCTCGCAAGCATCTCTTCGACCGTCAAATCCCTTGCACGCTGGATTTCCTAAGAGCGGTAAGAGCGGAAGCAAGAAGTGAAAGGATAGCCAAGACTGCCGCGTTTAATCCATGCCAACCCTGTTGAATCCATCTGTTCTTGCTACTTTGAAGAGAAAATGAGCGACAGCGTATCATCTACAAACTGCCAGTGGAAGGCCGATGCCATCCGAGCAGCTTGGCGCAGATTATGAGGCATTTTCCCTCCTGGAGCTGTCTGCGCAACTGGTTCCACCTCCACATTGGGAAAAGGATGCGCTGTGATAGGCCGACACTGTGATGTTGATATCCAAGGAGAAGTGTGCATACAATTACTTCAACTACATACACCATCATATAGCTCTGAACATTTCAGAAATGCATCAATATCGGATCTGGGCAACCATGCTCCGCAACCCTGGAGCAAGAGTTCAGGTTTATGGGGCAATGAGCTTGGGAAATATCGAAGCTTCAAACCAAACTTTGCAAACCGCACTGAACAATTTTGGAAATACATGCCTGATTAAAAGAAAACCATTCGTACATCATCCTACATCCCATTGTTCCGCTTTTGGTGCAGCAGCTAAGTTTCACAACCTGCTCCGACTTCAGACTGATACGCGCATAGAGGTCCTGGAACCCCGTGCCCGCCGCAAACGAAACGATTGCTGAAGACAGTTCACATGAAACACATCCTGCAAACATAATTGTGGCAGGTTTCATCCCAACTCGGACGGGTACATTCCCAATCATTTCCAACAAATACTTTCACCTGGTTAAACTGGGGAACCAACACATGATTACCATTGATTACCATATGAATCGATATTGTTTGATATTGATATGATTTCCCATAATTCATACGCCATTTTTTTGTGACATTCAACAGCCATCTGGGCCATCTGGGCTCCCATGCCATGGCTCCCAGTCCTTCATCAAAGTCTTTCGCAGAAGTTGGTTCTCCGTGGCTGTGGCACTGGGCCCGGACGATAAGGACATGGCGCACCAGCTGGGTGGGTGCAGCTGGAACGTTGCTCTTGTTTTGGTATCAATATCTCATAATAATGAGTATTCATGCATAAATATATATATATATATATATACACATATCTATACTTTTGATATCTCCAAAATTTTGATATTATACATATCTTTATGAATTCTTCTGGTATGTGTGAAATATTCATGATATATTACATCACTTAGTCCTCCTTATATAGTCTTTAGAAATGCTAGAATGGAATTTACCGTCGAATTCTGTGCAAAGGTTGGGATGCAAGCTATCTTGATGAAGGAATTTGAGGGAGAGGTCAAATGGCAGATTCCTTAGTATGTGAAATAGACTTAGGGCGATCGAGCAGCAGTGGCCACTGGTCAGCTTCAGACAGGTTTATCAATTTCAAACATGATCAGTTTTCCATCATGTCCTTGCAAGGGAAGAGCTATGTCGATCTATTCGGGATATTTTTCCATGTCTAAAAGTGAGTCCCCCCAAAAGCCGATGTCCACACCTCTCTTCCGGAGGGAACTGTGGTTTCAGAGCCCTGCATTTCTTGACAGAACTGATTGTGCCCCGCTGACTTTTTTTCGCACGGCTAGACGATCCCATCTCAGGGGTCCCTGGTAGACCCTCAAGATTTCCTGGGAAAGTGACGGAGACAGTAACAAGTAGCAATGCATCATGTCGCACAAAGAAAAGGAGAGCGCCATCACCGCATCCAAGTCTCTTGGATTGTTTGATGAAGTGGCACCCCCTTTACATAGGTGGTTGCAGCTCCAGGAATGAGACTGTCAAGGGGTCAAATTTCGTCACCGTAAGGTGGGAGGGGACAAGCCATCCACAAATTCTTCCCTTCTGCAAACTGAGTGCCATGACCTTCAATGTGCCATGATGCAAACTACTAGGCCGAGCGAGACATCACAGGCACAAACCTCCGAAAATTTTACATGCCATCCAAGGAGGCTGCGCTTTCTCAATCGGCAAGGCCAACTTCCCGGAGCTTTTAGTTTTTTTAAGATTGCGAATTCGCTTTCAAACAAGTTCTACGACGAGATTCGCATGCTTTGGTAGAAATGGAAATGGCCGTTTGGGCAGCCTCCTCAGCTGTTCATGATCTAAACATTGGGGAGAATCGAATTCTCAAGATGGCCGCCAGTGTTCCATGACCCTGACGCTGAAGCTGACAAGAAGAAGAGTTCCTGCGGGCATGGCTCAGAAATCCGATGCTTCACGCGGCGGCTGAGCCAACTATTCCAAATATGGCTGTCAACTCTTCTTCCCTCATTCTTGGCTTTGAATCTTCTGAATTCGTTTCTGGGAGGTTTGAAAATGTTCAGTTTCAAGCGCATCGGGAAGGAACACCCCGGCAGCTTGGTTTCTTTGAACCAGGATTTATCGCTCGAAGCCGCACCGCGCTGCAAAGGATCACTGCCATGTTCCCTTGAGCTGGCAGTGGAGGCATCCAAACCACTATGGGAATTCCTGCTAATCCACCATTGAAACCATTTGATCTTAGAGCAGGGGTGCCTCTATGTTGTGAAGGTACTGTGCATCAAGTATCATTCACACAGGCCAGTTTTCCACAGTTTTCCATATCCGAAGTTGGGAAGTGAGAGAGAGGTCTGGAACCTGGAGCGTTTCGGTTTCACTGAGATGTTCAATCTGCGACCTCTCAGAGGTCAACTGGGGCCGCTGGGTCTGTGTGACCCTCGGGCTCCTCCCACCTGGAGGCCGCAAACAGGAAAGTATGGGAAGATTGACATGGTGGAAACCTAGAAGAAGGGCATGAAATTTGAAATTGACTATGGGAAACTTAGGAGTACGGAAATGATAGATATGATCGCCATGCAAATGGCAGGAGCTATGTTGTTTTCTTTTGCAGCTTTGGAAGCACACTTGCCCAACCTTTTGTGGGCAACGACGCTGTGTCCAAAATTAACACGAAAACCAACAGTTTAAAAGCAACCCAGTCAGCATCTACAGCAAACATCACCTTCATTTTGCTAGCTATATTTTGTTCATGTATGATAACATATGTTAAGAATTTACGAATATATTTGCATCATTGGTGAGTTCACCATTGCGGCCAAGGGCACTCTTTAGAGGCCCTGCACCACGCTGCCACGCTGCCCAAAAACACGAGCATAGCAACTCCTCAAAAGGGAACATTGCCAGGAACGGTATGGCCCACCTCTGGTGCATAGTAAACTATCGCTTCTGTTGGTAATTCGAGGTTGAAAAAGTTTGATACTATTACCAGTAGTACCGCGCAAGGCGGTGGCGGAAGTTTCAAAAATAGGAAACCTATAGGAGGTTGGTTGCTGCGAATGATGGGTGGCAGAGCAAACTTGCTAATGAATCGACCAGTGGTTGGAGGCAGCGCAGTGTAGTTGTAGCGTAGTTGCAGTGTGGTTGTAGGTAGTTGTGGTTGTAGTTGTAGTTGTACTTGTAGTGGTAGTGGTTGTAATTGTAGTTGTACTGTAGTTGTAGTTGTAGTTGTTGTTGTAGCTGTAATCTAAAGTAGTGTAGTGTGTGGTGTGGTGTGTAGTGTAGTGTAGTGCAGTGTGGTTAGAATGTAGTGCAGCGCAGTGTAGTGTGTAGCGTGTAGTGTAGTTGCAGTGTAGTTGCAGTTTAGTGTAATTGTAGTTGTAGTAGTTGTAGTAGTTGTAGCTGTAGTTGTAGGTGTAGTTGTAGTTGTAGTTGTTGTAGGTGCAGTTGCAGTTGTAATTGTTGTAGTTGTAGGTGTAGTTGTTGTAGTTGCAGTTGTAGCTGTAGTTGCAGTAGTTGTAGTTGTAGTAGTTGTAGTTGTAGTGTCGTGGTAGTGGTAGTGGTAGTGGTTGTATGTAGTTGTAGTGGTAGTGGTAGTGGTTGTAACTGTAGCTGTAGTGGTAGTGCTTCTAATTGTAGTTGTAATGGTAGTGGTAGCTGTAGTCTAGTGTAGTGTAATGTAGGGTAATGTGTTAATCTTCCGAAACGAAGCAAATCTGCGAGACTGCCTCAATTTTTGAAAGTTGACAACATCAAAAAACGAAGCAATTCTGCGAGACTTCCACCAAAAATGAAAGGTTGAGTGCAGAGCTGACGGCCTCGTATCAATGCGTTTTGCGATTTTTCCATGCCGTGTCTCCAAAGTACTGCGCCCGCCACAAAAAAGTGAAGCCAACTCATACGAAGTGCTGCACCTGTCAGCTGACTTTAACAAACCTGAAGATCTGATACTCGAAAATAAAACCCTCTCTCAGGAAATCAGCGCCCTGACCTCTGAACATGTCTGATCGATATGTCTCTTGTACTGCGCCTGCCACGCGAAATGCATCTTTGCAGATCCTCTTCAAATGTCCCACGCCTGCCCTCGTTTTTGAAAATGCTACAAAACCCACACGTTGAGCTCACTTTTGACAAGGTGCAGAATCCCTTGCGCCTGCCACGCAAAACGACGTCTGAACGTCCAAAAGTGCTCCGAACCCCTGATCGTTTTAGCTTTTTACTTCCACATGTGCTTTGCGCCACAGCGGCGTGCACTTTTTTTGACATCGCAACTTCCAAAAGTAGTCCGACGCTGACAGTTTTTAACACTTTTTACTTCAAAATGTGCTTCGCGCCACAACAGCGTGCAATTTTTCATCTCTCATGTCCCCAGATGGCTCCGCGCCCGCCGCTTTAGCGAGCCTACTTTTCGATCCTCCGGAGCCACAAAAGATTTGAAAAACACAGTGTTTCGCGACTTTCCTACCTTTTCGCGCACCTGGATCTTCTCTCTTCTGACTTTCACCCTGTCTGAGCTTCTCTCTTCTCTGGCTCTTCCCATCTTGGCTTTTCCATCTGTCCATATTGTCGGAAGTTTGACTTCTAAACTTCCTTCGATAAATCCTGAAGCACTTCACAGTTACCAGCATTTACGCACTCACCTTAAGGCCACATGTGCCGCCCCAAGAGCACGGGCCAACTGGCTACAACTCAAGTCTTGAACCAACGCGTAGAATCACTGGTCGATGGATTCTTGAATCTCAACATTCATATGCTGCCAATCCAGAATTTCCTGCCCGTCTTTTCTGTATCGCCATCTTGTGGCAGCATGGATTGGATCGTTATGTTTTAGTCTCAGATAGCATCCACTTTTAAAGTGTATAATTACACACACACATATATAGATATATACTGACCACTATATATATATATATATATTCGAGCATAAATTACACTTCATGATCCTCACCATCATACACTCCCTGGTCTGTGATAGCTCCTAACTGGGCCAAAAGGAAGGGCATGAAGTCTCCATCCATATTGCGGAGAGCAGTATCCAGCAGGGGATTCCTCAGCGGAAGAAAAAGTACCATCGTGAAGCCAAATAAGTAAGTACTATTTTAATCTATTCTATCAAAATGAGGACCCAGGAAACCTTTGGTTTTGTCCCAAACGGTCCGCACATGTAAATGGAACTTGCTGCCGTGCTGCCGAATCGCAAACAAAACGCTATGTTTACAACCGCCACTGATCTACACACCATCACCACCAGCACGAGCAGCAGAAACAATGAGAACAGCTGCCATAGAATGCACCAACCCTGAATAAAGAGACCATTCACCGAAAACAAAAGCGCAGAAGACTTATTGCTACAATATCACCTCAAAGAAAAAAACATGGAGAAGAAAGAGGAGGAGGAGGAGGAGGAGGAGAAGGAGAAGGAGAACAACAGCAAGAACAAGAGGGACAAGATGCAGCACAACGAGTATCACCTCCACCACCACAAATGTGGTACATCATGTCAATCATGTGCCAAGATATTCTCAGCAGAAGGGGACAAACGATGACAATCGAATAAAACAATTGCTGTACCAAAGCCCAAAGTTCTGCAGAGTTGTGCCAAGGCCAGCAAGGACATTGGCCTCATCAGTGGATACGCATGAAGCACTGGGACCTTCCAATGAACCAACCTGTGTAAGGCATCCACCAGTGCCAGCAACAACTGAGGATCCGACAAAGCCTGACAGTGTCGCAAAGAGCTGTGGAGGATATTCCTCCAGCGTGAGACAATCCGTGTCTTCTTGAAACCACCTGTGGTTGGAATTACCGGTACGCCTGCTGGCAATCCAAGCTGGGCCTGTCTGCAAATGCTTGAGCAATTACTATACGAACTCCATCATTCTATCAATGCAGTTTCTTCAAACATGTTGAGAAAAAGGGCATTGCACACCGACCACTTGGCGTTAGCATTTTGCACAACATAGCATGACTAAACTCAGTTCTCGCAGGTCTAGAAGGGCAACAGAACATCAGACCACCCCTTCATCCATCTTCATCCCCTGCGCTCCGAGGAGATGAAGGTGAAGAAAGTAGAGAAGAACATCTGGCGATGACAGGCGGCCAGCAAGTACAAGATCGGAAGCGTCCACCTCAACACAGAGTCTCAGAGATGTCAAGATCGGTTTGCTATGTTTGCTTGACTAAATGCACGTTGAAATGTCTGCATGGATTTGCACCTATCTGAGGCGACATGTATGGCAAAGGCACATGTGCATACATCATCATACGTTCATGAACACTAGTCTGCACTCTGCACCAATGTAGAAAGGAGTTGCAAGTCTGGTTGGAGACTTTCAACTTGTCGGTACTTATCCCAAACCACACATTGCTTGAAGTTTTTTTTGGAAGCCATCATTGAAGCTTGACAGATTCCCATCCACCTTTCAGCATCTTTGATTTCTCTGAGGGCTTTGAGGTCCCGACTCCCAGGGCAGCGGCACAACAGCCAGCCACAGCACCGCTAACAGGGCAGTAGCGCAGAAGGGTGCATGGCGATGCCCAAATCTGGCGAGGAAGAAAGTGCACATCAGCCATAACAACGCGACCAACCAATTTGCAGGCGTCATGGTGTTGGGAAACGCAGTTGATGGGTTCTTCCCTCCGAAACTTGTCCAAATATCGTAATACAACCCCATACAAGCAAAACATTTATCAAAGGTGATCTGTATGCATGCGGGCCCATGATCTAGTGAATGTTGCTGGGAATAGCGCGAAACAACGTGGGGCAGTGTGCTTCAGCCTTGAAAGGGGCAACTCTTGCGTTTTTTGAGGTGGGACACTCACATGGTTAAAACAAATGGCAAAGAATCGTTCATGCAAGGTGATGGGTTTGCCTTGTATTTGGCTATCATGTTTATGTAATGTATAGTATGACATATACATATATATATATATATTATATGTAAATTGATGTAAATTAAATTGATGTAAATTGTATAACTATCGTCTTGCGTCCCTGAGCACTAGGACATGGATGCTGTAATTAAACTCAGTCCATCCCAGTGCCCATGGCAAGTTGGGCCTCGCAACCAGTGAAGCAAAGAGTGGAATTGCTATGAAGCCAGCAGCAGATTGGAGGACATTAAACATCCTCAATGTGCATGTGCCATGCTGGTCGTCTCTGAAGACCCCTCTCAAAAAGACTATGCGTTGGCTGCGTTGGTTGTAGTTCAACAATCTTTAAATCACCCAAGTCTTATCATTGGTCGATATCGGATGATATCGGTACCAAATTGTGGTCAAATCTCCTTGTGCAGATGCCTTAAACTGCCTTAAACTGCCTTAAACCATCTTGGGCTCTGTTGACTTTCGACCCCCGTGAGGCCGAGAGGCGACAATTGAAACGGCACGTCTAAGCCGCCAGTGGAGCTTAGTCTGTCGCTCCTGAACGCTGTGGTAAAAACTACTACGAGTGGCTGATGTGCTCTCTCCGATCTGATCTTTAAAAAAACATAAAACAACAAAATCATACAAAATCTCTCTCTGTTTCTCCGTCTCTCTCGCTTGATTTCCGACATCTCGCTTGATTTCTGAATGATGCCGTTTGAATCTATTTGATGCCATTTGGTGCCGTCACTCTTTCATCCAATCAACCATCCCCTTTTGGGTCCATCTCTGAAATCCCGTCCGATCGTGAGCCTCTCTGCGACAATCGTCTTAAGTACAGATTGAAAACAACCAAAATGGACGTTTAGCTCGATAAATATTTTCAATGCTGCTGAAGCTCTTCCATTGAAGGATTGCCTCCATCCATCCCATCAAGCACCTGGAGAGAACAACCCTCTGCATTGTGCCGGTTGGCGAGAGAATACACTTTACTTTTACGGTAGTTTAGACCTTTGTGCTCCGTTTCACCGGTTGGCAATTCCAAAGCACTTCAGCACTTTGGTCTTCCCAGTGCAAGAGTTCCACATGGCAGAACCTGGCCTATTCAGAAAGAGCTGGGAAAAGTGAAAGGCCAAGAAGCAAGCAAACTTCCAGGTCAAAGCCTCAATTCCCGTGGCGCTGGCGCCATGCAACGTGCATAAAACTGACCGGAACCACAATGCAGCTATAAACAACTGATCCACCACTGAGCAAAGTCAATGATACTGGACAGCCAAGTCAACAACATCGCAAAATGGAGCTTCCTTTTTGTTTACGTGCATCACTCCCATGGAAATCCTTGCCCGTTTCAAGCATCATGGCTTGGCCATAGATTCCTACGCCTCAGGACATCCCATGATGTGTCATGAAACCCAGCGCCGGTCCCAAATTGCTGCTCCAGCCACTGTACGGAATGCATTTCGACACAGCTCCTTTAATCCTTGGGTTTGCTCCCCCATGTTCCCCTGCCCCAGGCATGGACCTTAACTTGGAAGAGAACAGAACAAGGGGATACATGTTGATGTGCGTTGTCGAAGGAGAAACTTGCTGCCAGAATTCCAGCTGAAATGTGGAAATACTAAAGCCATTTGAAGTCTCGTGGGAAAAAACTGTCCCAGATCCAGCTATCAGACTTGTCAGAGCATCACCTACAACTTGCAACAAGTTCGCTCCAGCCACACCCGTTCCGTGCCCAGACTCCCATGCCAGTGCTTCGGGATGAGCTGCCCTTCCTTAAGCCAACTGACAAGTTTGATCCATCCAGCCTTTCTCTCCAGGAAGAACCCACCTCAGAAACCTTGGTGTAAGACCTGTTCATGTCGAGGTCCCAGAAGGGTTTCAAGTTTAGTGAATTGTGGTGTGGGACTGTAGCTAATGACATAAAATACTCTAGCCTCAATGCCCGTGCATGGGGAGAACTGCATTGCTGGAGCTACACCAAAGTCGGCACAATTGACATTGTCCTGCTTTTGAAGATCTCTCTCTCCATCTCCTTCTCGAAGAGTTTAGCTAAGCAAAAGACGAGTGAAAAAACAACAATCCATGCGTAAATATGTTTTCTGCCCTTTACTTTTTTCAGAACATTGATCTACATATAGCATCATATAGCACCCACCTGGCTTCCAATAGCAGTTCCCAGCCATGCCAGGTGGCTCCGTGGAAGAGATGCGACATCCAGACCAGCACAGTTCGGTGCCTGCACAATGGCTTCGGAACTTTGATGTCACACTTCCCACAGAATTCCGGGACCCTATCAGAGAGTGACAGAAGCTACTATCTACTACCCTCGAATCCAACAACTAAATCATGAAAAATAATGAAACAGGCAGAGGGATAGAAATACCTGATTTTTCAAACTGTTCAACGAGTCATTTTTATCCATCCTTTGGGCTTCCACTGAGCTACCTCTGAAACGGCCACGACCCAACCTGGTGGCAATGCTTCACGGGGCCAAAGCCAGGCGCTGATGCAGAAATTCCTCAGCAAGTGCTGCGGCATGGAAGCACTGACCAACCCGAAAAAGATTGAAGAATCACTGAGCATGAATCCCTACCATTTGGCTGGCCATTCCTACTTTGATAATTACATACTCATTACATGTAAGATACATACTTTGGGAATCTTCGAACAGCTATGAACAACCGTTTCTTTTTGGGGACCTCCATAAAAAATGGTGCATCAGGTGCTGCGGAAGTACAGCTAGGACTGCTTGACCAACTTGAGAAACTCGCATCATGTGAGCACAGCATTGCCGCGTCGTTCCAAGCTCCAAAAGCCTGCTCTGGAAATTTCTAAAACCATCAAAAACCATCATGAATAGCAACGATCATACTTTTCTCTTGCACCCGTCAACCGTCATCCCCACCGGCTTTCATCCATGGTGCAGCCCTTCAAGGCCGACATGAAGCAGCAGGATCATATCACGACCCAGCCTTGGTGAAGCATTGCCGACCAACTCCAGGTGTTACTGGCCCCATCTTCTCATACTTCATGGATTGCACATGATTTCCCTTCATGTAAAGCCGGTCACTAGTTCTGATTGGTTCAGACACACCTGCATGTACACTTCTCCAGGTCTACCTAGGTATTACCGTGCTTTACCAAGTATGGACAGCGTTAACTAGTATTTGATCCCAGTGGCTACCTGCAAGCCTTGGCTATTCCTATCAAACACAACACATCAAAAATGGCTCCTATATCTGCCACAAACCGCCAAGAATTGCAACCAAATGGTTCCTGACAAAATTTGTACATGGGTCAAGAAATGGCAGGGCATCTAAATCCAGGGTCAATTTCTCTCCATCCATGTGAAACTTCGAGCTGGCGGTAAATTTAGGCCGAGAGTCTCTGCGCGGTACAGAAGGTCGAAGCCTTCTAAAAGCATGGACCAATTAAACAATCATTGGCTGATGATCTCAAAGGATTTAACCCCTTGGCCCATCCCAGGGAGATCTGGGTGACAAGAATTGCAACCACCAACCAGCCTCACAGTGCTGGGTGCGACGGTGGACCCTTGCCCTTTGAGGATGATAAAGAAACTAGCGGCCCATCTCTGCAAAATGGGAGGTGCTCCACCATGAACATGTAGGAATACAAGTAAAACCCGCACGAGGCGGGTGGCGGAAGTTTCCAAAAGAAGAGAAGCTTAAGACTATAGGATCAAAACACAAGTTTTGCCTATAGGAGCTG